>RJWT010031900.1:0-14261 GCA_004365215.1 Cuniculus paca | reverse complement strand
CGTGAGCCACCATGCCTGGCTTTATGTTTACATCTAAACTCTCAAAACCTGTAGAAGATAATTGAATAGCTTGGATTTCTGTGATGTATGGATAGTGATTGCCAAGTGGTGTATCCTCCCGGATGGATGTTGCCATTCATAAAATTTTCAAAACTTGAAAATAGACATTAGGTTAAATAGTCAGAATATTACTTTTAAAAATCTTTCAAGGAGAATCAAGCAATGAAGATGTACAAATGGGAATAAAATGCAAAGAAGATTTCAATGAGGCTGATTGATGTACAGTTTTGAACATGGATTATTTCTTATAAAATCAACCATTTCTTTTTCTAGCCCCCTTCTCCAAGCCCTCAAGTATTCTGAAATTGATGCCTATAACCAAATAACATTTTTAACATTCCTATCCTTAATTAACTCTTCCTTTTCATCTAAATTGAAAGAACCTTTCTTTGCCTCACTATTTTTATTTTTACTCTCAACAAAGAGGAAATTTAAATTTGTTTGAATATTTGGAGACTGATACCCATGTTTTGTTTTGCTTTAGTATATTTAGTTTACTATTCTATCAACTACTATCACAGTAATAATCTCAAGATAACCCTGTATTAGAAAGCTTTTATTATGTTTGTCAAATATGTGACACATGCAACATAAATAAGGAAGGGTTTATTTTTTTCTTATGGTTCCAGGGCATTCAAGGTCAGCTGACTTCAAGGTAGGAATTTGATTGTGGAAGGGCATTATGAGGAACCACTCAGATTGCTTCATAGCTCAGGGGCATTTAAGGACACCTGAAGACATGACTCCAGTTTTCTAGCACAGGTGCACAGTGGGATACAGTTATGTAACCATGACTTAGCACAGGTAAACACACATGCATTGGTTACAGTACTATGTAAGAATGCAAATATGAGATAACAACCTGTATAAGAATTATACAATAAAGATGCAGGCAACTCTTGCTCTTGTGCTTTTGCACTCTTGTGCTCTGCTTTGCTTCATGCTGCCTGCTGTTGTTGCTGATGTCTCATATACCTGCATTTTTGAACCTTGGGACCTCACTCATGAAAATGTCCCATGGGCCCCTTGAGCAGGCCAACAGGCATGATGGAAGAGACTGCTCACTTCATGGTGGCTAAGAGGCAGAGCAGGCAAACAGGAGAGGAAGGGGCCTACCGCTCTCATGGTGGCTCTCAGACCAATCACACTGGCAACCTAGCTTAACTGAGTTCCTAAAAAAAGTAAATCTTTTTAAATCTAGGAATATGAACATTAAAATAATGAGTGAAAGCACCATATGTTCTAATAATCCCTAGTATGACCACTTCAACAACTAACAACATATGCCCTAGTCTGTGGTTTCAAATTCAAAGTCATTTTAATGAGAAGGTACAGATTGTTATCATGTTTTTCTTTAATGATTGCTAATCAGATGACAATCTCTCCCCTTAGCTAATAAGTCTATCCCGAGCTAATATGTAACATGTCACGTAATTTGTAAGAACTCACACTGTGCTTCAACCTACCTACAGTACTATATGTCATACTGGCCTATAATGTCAACATCATGGCATTTCATAGTTACTATATTTTAAGCTCTCATTTGTCTTTTAAAGAAATTATGAAAATTAAAAATTCATTTTATATTTGCACACATTTAATATTTTTGCACTTTACCTTTTTTTCAGTTGGTCAGTTTCCATTGTTATTGATTTTTCTTTACCCAAAAAGTTTTGTAGTAGTTTTCCTGTCAACATATTCTCATTTTTTGAAAATTGTGTTTTTGTCAATTTTATTTTTGATCAATATTTTATTGACTATAGAATTCTGAAATTTGATTGATGTGTTTTAATTTTTTCTAGCATGTGTAACATGCCATTTTATTGTCTTGTGGCATCAGTTTGTTGTCATTCTTATCATTTCCCATTATTGTTATTCTTACCACTATACTTGGTATGCCATGGGCCCTCTGGTTACTTTGAAACTATCCATCTGTTTCTTTGATTCTTTGCAATTTGCAGAGAGCCCAGAGTGCTATTAGGAATTGGATGATTGAATTTGAAATTATCCTGCCTGGAATTAATGGACTTTCTGGATCTGCACGATGACATTTTTCATAAACTTTGGCAATAGCATGGCCATTGTTTCTTCAAATGTGTCTTCCTTCCTTTTTTTGTATCTCCTTCTGAGACACCAGTGCAGCTTTGTATTAGTTGATATTGTTCACAAGCTGATGACGTTCTGCTTATACTTTTATTAAATATGCTTTCTATTTGGATGTTATACTTTATATTTGGGTAATTCTTTTACCCTTTTTCAACTTACTGATCATATCTTTGCCAGCATCCAATCTCTTTTCTCTACCAGTCAGTCTCCTCTCAAAGTTATTGCTTTCAAAGTCATTGTTCTATTTTAATTGGTTATTTTTAGAATACGTTTTTTAAATTGCATAGAATTTTAAACTTATTATGATTACTTACAAATTATTTAGCATATTTATAAAATTGCTGTGAAATTTTAATCTGTAAATTCCAGTCTTTGCTTCATGTATCAGTGTTATTATTCTAATCATAGCTTTGACTGGCCCTGCTATTTTTTCTTTCCTTATTTCCACAACTTTTGCTTATACTCAGAAATCATGCATGAAAGGACTAGAACAAATACTTCGTTTTAATTTTGAGAATAAGAACTCTTCATCTGTGAGACAGTTTGCTGCTGATCATTTAGAGTCCTCCAAACATTAAGTGTGGGCTGAAATGGAGAAGTTGGGAAACTCAATCTCTAAAGTGATTTCATTGCTAAGTGGTTGAAAATGGTACTGTTATTTTACCTGAGAGTAGATGGATTAATTTTGCAATATTCTTGTTTCAGTTTCTGCTAAAATCCAGAAAAGCCTCCTAACTACAAAAAACACAAGGTGTGAATGTTGTTTGGTTATGAATCTTTCTGTCCTGACCTTTATCAAAAGACCTCTGAGAAATGGGATGTGAATGTCAAGCTCTAAGATTTATTTGCACATTTTTCACTCCACTGGCTTTTGATTTCTCTTCTTAGTCACTGCCTTGGAAGTCTTGGTCTGTTTCTTCTTATTCCATTATATTCCCCTCTGCAGTGGGTCCTGTAGCCAGCTGCTGGGGGTCTGGTGCTTAGGTGCACCTTGATAGCTGTTTAATGTCCTGTTATAGTTGAGGGCTTATTCCTTGTTAGAATTCAATTAAGTATTGTGGGATTCCATCCACCAGTCTTAGCAGCCAGAAAGAGAATCTTTTAGAGATGTTGTATAGTATTTTTCTTCTTCATTTCTATGAGATAAAGGACTTTTGCATTTTCTCCCTGGTTTAATTCCTTAACCAGAATTAGATTAGTCATTGTTTAATATGAATGTACTTTAAACTTACTATCATCCATATTAAAGAATTCAGACTCACTTGGCAATGCATGTAGAATATTTTGTCTAGAATAATGCTACCATTTTTTGTTGATCCTGGAACCAAGTGCATGCTACTATAAAAAGAAGAAGGGAAAATGTTCATGGAAAAAGTCATTGGAAATAGACAGTGATGGAGAGAATTCAGACTTCAGATTGTGGAACGGAAGCCCTAGGAACCCAGGCAGAACTGTGAAGTTGCCTGATTTATGCTTCCACTCATATCTCCAGGGAAAGCTCTTCTCCATGCTCCTCTTTTAGCTTTGGGTGCAGCTGTCAATCCCTGACTTATAGAAGCATCACCGTATCATCTGTCTGTATTACCACATGGAATTCTTCTTGTGCATCTATGTCCTAACGAGTCTTCCCAAGTGTGTCCTTTCTTCTCTTCTTTTAAGCACACATTGGACTCTTACTGCAATGTGACCTTATCTTCACTAACACCTTAATGATGTCTATAGAGACCTTATTTACAAAACATCACATTAACAAGTAACAAGAGATAAAATTTCAATGTAGGTTTTGCTAGAAATAATCCAACCAACCACATGACCATAATATTTGTTTGTGGGTGAAGTGTTGAGTTGCAGGCAGAATGTTGAATGCTGGGAAACACTGAGATGAGGGGATAGAAAGAATCACCTGAATTTTAATTTTGTCATCGTTGTTCTCCATCACATGCATCTTCTGTCACAAGGGAGGTCTACGTTCTTTGCCTAAGTCAGTCTGCTCAGGTTATTTGTGCAATATTAAATTCTTTTCTCATTCCTGGTGTCCTATGGATCCATACATAACTTCTGACTATGAAAGAAAAAGATAAATTGAAAAGTAAAACAAATAAAAAAACTTAATAATCAACTCAAAACAAGATACCAAAGTAATATATACAGAGAAAGTAAACACAAATACATGCATAGAAATTTATATATGTACAGATACAATTTATGTATATATTTTATATTTAGTATGAGTTTTGATGGTACTGTATAGAGGAATATTTTATTAATAAATTTATACTTATATAGAAATTATAATCCTTGCAATCATTCCAATCTTCACTATTTCAAATTTTCAATATTTTGAAACTAGTATTTTAATTTTTGAGAACCACATCTCTTGTGCATATAGTCGTTCGACTCAAATTTCTCATCATGTATATTTTGTTTTAAAATTTTGAGATTTTCCAATATTGTGTTATATGAACTTATCGTGTTATATGAACTTATTGGGTAAGCCTGAACTTTCCTTATGTTAGGGCTTTGCCGAGTGGTTCCACTCCTTCAGAATCAAGAGGTTGGAAATGAAGAAATAATGGACATTAAATTTAATACACAGTCTTCCGAGCAAATCATTGAATCATGTATTTTCCTCACGCGAACATCTTGGACATTTGCAGTTGACTGTTGTTTCTCTTGTCCAAAGTTCACTAAAGATATAGTTTGGTGTCAATAACTTATTCTGCATATGAAATGTTTTTTTTCCCAAAGGAAATGGATTTTAGTTGATGTTTGTTTACTTATAGAAAAGCATAATTTAAGATGAGGGGGGTGTTCAACTGAGTGTTCAGAAATATCTGTGAGGAAAACTCCTCCCCCCTTGCACACAAACTTGTGCCCACAGTATGTGAATGACCTGCTACTGTTCCTGCCATCTTTTTGTCATTATCAACCTTTGAAGCCAGTTGTTTTCATGGTGCCCAAGTTTATCTTCACACTACAACCTTAGCAGGGCTCCAGTCTGCCACCTCCCATTACTGTTACTTAACTGTTGAAAGCTTAACTTTTGAAGTAACTTATTCTATAATATTTGCGATATAAAAATAAGTTGTATTTATCTTAATTGTATTCTCTTTTTCTGTTGACATTTCAAACTGTTTGGTCTCAGATAGTGCTTGCCAACTTTTTTTTTTTTTTTGCGGCACCAGGGATTGAACTCACGACCTTGCGCTTGCCAGGCAGGCTTTTAGACCGCTGAGCTAGATCCCCAGCCCTGTTTTTGAGACAGGGTCTCACTATGCCATTCAGGCTGGCCTTGAGCTCACTTTGTAGCCCAGGCTGGTCTCGAACTCACAACGATCTGCCTGTCTCAGCCTCCCGAGTGCTGGGATTAAAGGCGTGAGCCACCACGCCCGGCTGTGCTTGCCAACTTTTAAAACTCACTAAAAGCAGCATTTAAAAAACATAGCTTTTTCCTTCAAAACAGCTACTACAGTACATTAAAGGCCTAAACTTATTTTCAGATAATTGAACTTGAAATATTAATTGGAAGAATTTTTTTCTGGAAAGAAATGCTTTTAGTTCTTCTTTTGTAATGATTAGTGCTGTATCTCTAGACAATCAGTTTTACTCTGAATTTTATCAATTTAAAAATCCTTAATTGCTTTCTGTTAAGAATAATTGAGAGAAAATTGCTTTCTTGTCCTCTTTATTGCATGTTTTCTTTCCCTGTATCTAGTCCTGAGCAATAATCCCACATAAGAAGGAAAAGTAATACCAAAACACACCAAATATTAGAAATGATGACATTTTGCCAACATTTACAAATACAAGAACCGTGCTACTGAGTAGGCTCAAAAACAGAACTAATACCCATGGTCAGATTCGGAACTTGTGTTTTTATTTTTGATTAGAAAATATTCCCTTACTTCCTAGTATTTCGGCTATTTTGAGAGGTTATACGTATTTTATGAATTCTCCAATAAAATTATGAAATCAAATTTTAATATGTAATATATTTTTTGTATTATGCTTATTAGGTAGAATTGAGGCGGGGATGCTGAAACAAAATAGTGTCTGTTTACTTTGGAACACATTGGAGAGAGAGAGAGGGAGAGAAGAGGGAGTAGACAGGGAGGGGGAGAGAGAGAGAGAGAGACAGAAACGCCAGATTCATCTCTTTTTTGTCTTGATGAAACATGAAGTTTCCTCTTGATTGTGTTAACTTCATTGGCTTGGGAAGCATTGAGGGGGTTAGTAAAGCATGCTTCTGCATGTTTTTGGATGGATCATGGAAGCATGACCTTGAGTACAATATCCAGTCCTTGCTTTTTTCTTCCCGGTGCTATTTTTCTGCTGTGCTTCCTGCCCACCATGAACTGAACATCTTTGCTTTTCTATACCCTTCTGCCTTGAAGTTTCTGTTTTAGAGTCACGGACCATGAACTGAAACCACTGACTTTGTATGCTAAAGTAAGTATCTTTTTCTTTAAATTATGGTATGGGTATTGGGCATTGTGTCCCAGGAACAGGAAATTAGAATGATATACTGTCTATCCTGGGGTCTATCATGTTCCCATTATTTCTTTCTTCAACACTACGGAAACTTAAGAAATGGTTTGACCAATCACAGTGCCAATTTGAGTTGTGAAAACACTGCTTTATTAAGTCTCACTCTTCACTTTATGTTCATGTTTATGTTTAGTATTCGTTATTTGATCATTTTTATCATATTAGTTAAAGTGCTATAGAGAAATAATACACAAACATGTTTATTATAAAGTATTGTCTCAGAGCTGGGTGTGGTATGCATGCCTGTAATCCCAGCACTCTGGAGGCTGAGGCAGGAGGATCGTTGCAAGTTCGAGACCAGCCTGGGCTACAAAGTGAGTGCATTGCCAGCCTGAACAGCACAGGGAGACCCCATCTCAAAAAGATAAAAAAAAAAAGTTTTGTCTCATGCAATCACAGAGACTGAAAAGTCAAATCACATGCCTGACTTCTAAACTTCTCATTTTGTTCTGAAGGCCTCTGAAGTAGAGATAGAGAATTTCCTAAGATAGTAGAGGATGTGCGGCTCTTAGACTTGCATACAGTAATACCTTGGTTCACTAATGCTTTTGTTTGCCAACAATTTGTTTCATGAAAAGAAGCATTTGGTAAAATTTAATTTGCTTGCAAACTCTGCATCAGGTGACAAACACAACGCAGCAGTCTTTCCCACATGAACACAAAGGTGGCCAAAACCACCTTTCCAAAACCATAGAACAAATCAAGTTTGTGAACTAAGGTGTGCACTTTCTTTTCTTTTCTTTTTTTTTCCGGGTAAGAGTATTAGGTTTCAAGATGAGAGTTCTTATTTTTTTTCCTTAGTGCAGTAGAAGAACTACTATTAGGTATTTAATATTAGCAAACAGTATGCTTGAATTTTATTGCCATTAAAATAAATAAGACATCATTCTGCACACAAAGCATGCAGGTTAGAGGTCAGAGAAACTGGATAAAAGTTTAAAGAAGGAAGAAATCATAAGGGTCAAATGTTTTGGGAAATAAAGGCATACAACTATCTACATAAATATTTATATATAAATAAAAGACATATGACTTATAAATAAAGACATATGACTTAAAGAGTTTAGATGGGCAAATACAGTAAGGTTATTCCAGGAAGTCTAATGGTAAGGGTGCTGGAAGCATGGTGTAGGTAGAATATGTGTGTACTAGTTTTAGGATTGAAGAATTGTGTTTGTTAGAGTTGAGAGCACATTGAAATCACACAGAGGGCTTATACAGCAGGTTGTCGCTCCCCAATCTGAGAGTTTCTCATTTGATAGCTTAGGGTCAAAGCATAAGAATTACACCTCAAATAAATTTGGAGGTAATGCTGACCCTCTTGTATAAGGACTTTAATTGGAAAACATTGGTTTAAAATTTTCATTTGATTGGGCTCAATTTGGCAGTCTCGTGAAATATAATTTGAAGGCAATTAGGAAGCATGCGTAGGTTAATTGATATATTATCCAAGAATTAATCAAGAAGAGTGTAATACTGCCAATAGGCATCAGACTCATTTGTGGTTCTATGCCAAAATACTGTATGGAGATGGTTTGTAAAGCTTGGAAATTTATTTCTCATACTATTGGATTCTTCTAGGTGCAAACTGAGGTGCCACCATATTCAGCGTCTGCTAAGGGCCTAATTCCTGGTTCATAAATGGCATCTTTCTTGCACATGGTGGACAGACACACCTGGATCTTTGGTGTCTTTTGTAAAGAACAAATTCTAAATACGAAGGCTCTGCGATTATATCTAATCACCTCCCACCAGGCCCTGCCTCTTAATATCAAACTTCGATGGTTGGAATGTCAATCTATGAATTTTGGTAAGACACAAATGTTCAGACAACAGAGATAGTTACAGAGATGTTTGAATGTCTCTAGAATGATAAGAAGATATAGGATGAAACCTCTGATTGTTTAGAAAGAAAATGAAAGAAAATCTAGGATACTTTCAAATTCTCTGAATTTTATTTGTGATGATTAATGACATTCCTGAAAAAATGGAATGAAGGCTAATCACAAGTTTCAGAGATAAAATAATAGAACCCAACCTACATGTGTTGGTACAGAAATGTGAGAATATTTTCAATACACATGTCCTTCATATGTAAAGTTCAAGGATTCTAACGTTCAAGGATATTTGGGAGAAAACTGTACTTTTGGGTAGGATCAGCAAACATGGTAGTTAATAGTTGCTAAAAACTAGTGAGGAGGAGAAAAATTAGAGTTGCAGGAGAAATGGAACATTGAGATAGAATTAAAGGGGCAGAAAAAGAAGCTAAATGAATAAACAGTTCCAAAATGGAGTGAGTAGATTCAAGATGTGGCAATATAGCTGTCATTACTGTAGTTGTTAGACAATTTTCTGAGAAAGGGCTAGAACTGAGAGCGCATTTAGATTGAGAAAGCAAGAATTAGTGCAATTACATTTATTAACTATAACTGCTCATGAAAACAGAAAATGGGGCACAGGTATATTCAGAAGAAATAAAATGGTGCTGTAAAATATTATGGGACCTTTGAATATAACCTGTAAATATAAATATCATCTGTGGTCATTTTTCAAAGACCATCAGACTAAATGCTCTTCATTTGCTATTGCACACACTGCTCTACTTATGCCAATTTGCATGCAAAGTGCTTGAAACAATTAGCCTTCTCATATGCTGTAGCGCAAATGCTTTAATTGCCAAACGCCGAGCTAATTTCGATACAGCCTGCAATAGATTGTTCAGAGATTTCATCCAATTCAGTTGGAGCGAAATTGGTTTATTTTTTCTTTGAGATTCTTCTGGAGTTAACCTATGGGACTTTTGATGTTGATTTTTACGTATCTATCCTGCCTTTTAGAAGTTGATACATCCAGAGGCAGTTTCTTACCTTAAAATGATGTATATTTTCTCCATTAGATTGAGATGACTTGCTCACCCTGCCTTAGATAATTTAAGTAAAATTGAAAAAGGTTAAATGGACATCAGAAATTGGTAGGTCTTGATTATATTTATTTTTGTGTGTCTGTTTTTAGGGACTATTGAAAGAAAACTAGCTTTTTGCACAGCTTAATGTCTTTGTGTGGCAATCATACTCAGTTTTATTCTTCAAGATGCTAAAGACAACTAATTTTTCAGACTCCAATCTGCACTTCTGTTTCACCATCACCAGGTGTAGAAAGAGGTGTTTTGCCAACAATGTCTAATTACCCCAGACACTTTGGAATTTGTTTGGCTAAGTTGCATAGAGATTGTGTAATTTAAGAACGAATGCATCTGAACCTAATGGAGCTTCTCTAGAAATCAATAACCAAAATAAGAGATTTGTTATAAGGTACCCAGGATATCAAAACATAGTCTCAGACTAGCATGTCAAGATTTTTATTTTGTAATTCGGATTGTATTAGTTTAAAATTCTTAAACGTTATCATATATATTTCCATTTGACAATGAAAACTCTTGTCTATAACTCTGTGAATAATTAAGCATAAATAAACAGAAATATACTTCTAATTTATAAATAATAAAAAGTATTTAGTATTAAATTAAAAGTCTTTCATTTCTTTCCACTTTAACCTGAAAAGAGCAACTGTGGTACATAATTGCACTGTGGACTTACACTTTAAAAAAAACTAACTTTGACCCCTCTCTCTCAGTGCAGAAGTTATGTCAGGACACTGGATAACTGGCTGTATCAGGTTTAGAGTAAGAGATTTTTAAACTTCTTTTTAACCACTGACTAAACAACATTCATAAAATCATCTGAAGATCCTCATCGAGGATAATTTTAATGAAAAACTAATTCAGGAGAATTTAAATTTTGCATAAATTCATAAAGTTTTAGTAGCAATAATATCAAGGACAACAAAACATGTTACATTATTCACTTTGTTGTCTAAACACCTTTCTTTCTTTTCTCTATATAATGAAAAGGAAGTTATGTAAATCTCCTCAGTTCATCATAAACACAGACCTTTTTTTATAATTAGGAGGACAATGAAGATCCAAGACGAAACATTCACTCACTGACTTTAGGATTATAACTTTAGTATTTCATGGCACTTTAAGCTTTGTTCTCTTCATTCTAGAGAATTTAAACAGCTTGCTTTATGCAAGGCACTAAAGATTTAATGGGAAGAACATATCTTTCTTTTTTTTAATAACATCTTCATGACACGTTCAATCAGGAAGGGAGTGAAAAGGATAATTAGTTAATCACCAGTGAGATAAGTTCTCGCTCAGGAGAATCATGGGAAGGGTTGCTCAGTACAACCAATTGCAAAGAGGCTGAGGCTGTGAGTCCTGATTCCTCATCTTTCACCTGCAAGTTTGTAGAAATTTCATCAGTGCGCCGAGACAATTTCTTCTCAGCATAATGAATGCGTGTTTTTGAAAGGACAATTTTCCTTCAAAATTTCTATTTTTATTCCACATGCCAATCTGAGACTTTTTAGATCCTAGAAGTTGCTGATTTTCCAGGGAACCAGATAAGCAAATCTTTTTCTCCAATTCTCTAGTGTCTAACCAGTCCATGCTTTTATCTCTTATTTTATCACTCTTTGACTATAATATGAAGGGAAAGCTGGAATTTGTTAGTCTTTCATAGGAGAGAGTCCTTTCTGTCCTTGGTCATACAAATTAGATTCTGACTTTAAGTTTTCAAATGAGAAATACTTTCATTCCTTTTCAGTGTAACACTATTAATAATCAATACATGTGCCATTATAACAAGATTTCCATAAGGGTGATATTTTCACTATAATATTCATTTTAAGTTTCTACTAATACATTGTATGAGAATGAAATGAAGTAGCAAATTCTTTGTATGATACCAAAACCAATACTAAAATTAGAATATTTCTATATTCAAAATGAAATTGTAAGTATTCAGAATATTCACTATGCTGTTTATATGGTTTTACATAAAAATTTTATGCCTGAAAAGTGAATATCTCTTCTTTCTCTATTATTTAGTTGAATGTTTTAGCGAGGGCCTATTTGATATTTGTTCTGATAGTCATAGAAAATATTATATTATTCATTTTGTGGTCTTAATACTTTTTTTCTTTTTCTCCATTTAACGAAAGATAAGTAAATAAATGCCTTCGATTTATTATAGCACAGAACTTCTTTTTACAGTTTTTCTGATGTAGGCTTCTTGGCTTCTTTTAAATTTTTTTTTTTTTTGGTACTGGGGATCAAACTCACAACCTCGTGCTTTCCAGGCAGACACTTATGCCACTAGGCTAAATTCTGGGCCCTCTTTTAAAACTTTTCATGGAAAAGGTAAATGTGAATGGAAATAAACTTATTGGGTTATTAAAATTACTGAGAGCAGGACAAGTGATTTTTTACTGAGTTGACTTTAGTTGTGTTTATTTTCCCTTTAAGTTATTCTGTAAAACAAGAATAAAGAGTAAATCAATGAGTACAGGGCAACTGGGATTGTATTCATTGGTTCGATTTCTGCATATGCATTTAGTTTAACTTACACTCTGGTGGCTTTGATGTGATCTGTGTGAAGTCATGAAATGACTGAATTGTACTGACTAAGTGAATACACACACAGTAAAACAGGTATTACTTAGGGCCAGGGTAATTGTTAATGATGAGCTGCACAGATGTGGTGGTGAGGAGTTTATTTGTATTCTTTATACCTCCTCATGAGAATTAATTTTACTATTCCTTTAGTTAGATATAAGTGAATTGTAATATTTCAAAATGTGAAAATTTAAACCTGTTATACTATAATTTTGACAGCTTGTGAAACTCATATTAGATGTAACAGAAAGGAACTTATGGTAAGATTCTAATAATTTTCTAGTCTGATTATTCACTAAGTAGTTATGATTTAGTTCATGTAACCTAACCCATATTATTATAACATTTTCCAATCCAATGAGCACATATTGGGGATTAATTCTTTAAGCCAACTACTATTGATAAATTACTACTGGATTAAGTGATCTCTTAGGTTAGAGTAGAGTTACATTTTCTATGTTGAAAATTTCATTTCCAAAGTCAGAATGCTAGTGAGATTTTGAAAGAGCTGTTGGCCCTTTCTCTGTTATTTCCGAAGAAAAAATAACCTAGATAATGAATAGCTTTATTACCTTTGTAGATTTTTTTTGTTTTGTTTCAGTTTGCTTTTTATTTTTTATTTTTTATTTTTATTTTTATTTTTTTTTAATTTTTTTATTTTTTTTTGCGGCACTGGGGATTGAACTCACGACCTTGCACTTGCCAGGCAGGCGCTTAGGCCGCTGAGCTAGATCCCCGGCCCTCAGTTTGCTTTTTTAAAAAAAGATAAACTTTATTTCAAGCTAAAATCTGTAACTATTTTGTGAGATTTGCATTTTATTTTATATTTTGATGAACTACAAAAAATCACAGTGTATTTAATATAGGAAGTTTGCACCGAATAGCACCCTTTGAAATGACATTAGCTTCATCTCAGTCAAATATTAAAGTTTTTCATCATGTTTGATGCATCGTGTTATATGACAAGCACCATGGAAACATGGCTCTTAAACTTGGTTTATTTTATTATATAATTTAATAAGTTGGAAATGTCAGTTGAAGATGTAAACACCTATCCATGTTATATATAATCTCACAAGGATTATGTAGGTTACTTCAGAAATAATAATATCATCTGTTAACTTTTTATTAACTTCCATATTACATTATGTAATGTATTTGTGTTGAAGTTTTATGGTATTGCTGCCTAATGTTATTTTATGAAATACAAATTGAATGTTGAAATATGCATTTGCTGAACACAAATTTAAATTTTATTAAATCATATTATATAGGGAGATGGCATTCTTTTATGGAATTTAAAGAAACATTTTTAGTATTAGCTCCTTTTGAAAAGCAGTTGGGTCACAAAACATACTAGTTTGTGTTGAAATTTGTTGCCATCTGAAGTATCTCTATCATATTTTTCCCTAATCTCAATTTTGAAACAGCCTAAAATCAGAGTACTCAAGTAAGATGTTGAATAAAACATTTCCCAACTGTGAAGCAGAGTATATAAGAATGATATTGAACAAAATGTTTGATGTATAGCCAGGAAAGCTGAATACAAAGTATGGTTTAGCCTTAGAGTTAAAAGAACGTTTAAACTTTTCATTTGAACTGAACTTCAGTGAATTTATGTCTTAATGATTGTGATGACTGATTTGATGGGTCAGCCTGACTGTATCATGAGGAGATCAGGTTTGGGTTAAGCTTGATTCTATGAGGTTTTGTGAGGATGTCTTTGTATGATTCACATTTATAATGCTGGACTTTGAATGAAGCTGATTACCTTGCATAATAATAGAGGTCCTCATCAAATTACTTAATGACTTGAACAGAATAAAAAAAATTCATTACCTCTCCTACCCAGAGCAAGAGAATTTTCCAGCAACTACTTGCTATTATACGATAATGGGGACATTTACTCTCCCGGGTCACCAGTTATAGAGAACCCCTTCTCGTCCTCGTTGCAGTTCAGGAAAGTTTATAATTATAATCCCATGGAGAAGTTATTGGAAGTTTAATCAGTTAATTTCAATCTACCACT
>RJWT010031899.1:0-14256 GCA_004365215.1 Cuniculus paca | reverse complement strand
AGCCCTTTCCTGTGAGTCAGCACCATTCGCAGACTGCGAGAGAAGAGAACAAGAAATCAACAAGAAGCAAGTCTTCCTTGAGAATCAGTGCCATGTGTGGGCTACTGGGTGGACAGCCAAACCTCAGCCATTTCCCATGAGTCAGTGCCATTTGCAGTCTATGAGGGAAGAGAACAAGAAGTCAACAAGGAGCAAGCCCTCCCTGCAAATCGGCACCATGCACGGGCTGCTGGGGGACCAGCCAGATGCCAACCTCTTCCAGCACGTGGGCTGGGAAGCGAGAAGAGCCAACTCCCACCCCAAACCCCCACCCCCTCCATAAGTGACCAGCTGATCCAGAGAAACACAGGCTGCAATGATAGCTATTGAGGTAAAATACAATTTAATGCTTGTAGTGTTTAGTGTTTCACTGACTTTGCAGGTCTAAAGCCGGTAGTCTGATCATCTATTCAGAGGGTAACAGTATGCAGTGTAGCATCTATGCGGGATCTCTTCTGATGGTGGTAGCCATTGTTAATTCCCTGTCATTTTGTTTTGAAGTCTTGTATCATTTTCATTGTTTTTTTGGGTTGGATTTTATTCCATTTTGTTTTGTTTGATTTTGTTATATCTGACGACATGGGCAACTATTTCAAAGGTAGCAAGACATATTATGGTAGCCATTTTGGATTTACTCTTATCTTGTTTTGAAGTCCTTTATTGCACTCATTGTTTTGTTTTTATTGGTTCTATTCTGTTCTGTTTGTTTGATTTTTACTATGTCCAAAGGTATCTGCAGCTATTTTGAAGAAAAGAGGCATTATGGTAACCAGTGTTGATTTCATATTGTTTTGAAGTACTGCATCACTTACACTGGTTTGTTTTGATTGACTTTGTTCTGTTTTATTCTCTTTAAAATAAAAATAAAAAAGATATAAAATGCATTAGTAATACATTCTTCTGTAGTATATTAAATGGAATTTCAATATTTATTCTGCGAAATGAAACAATTTATAACACTAGGTGAGGAATGATCTGCAAAAACTATAAGACAGAACATTCTCTTTACTTGCAAATGACCTTTATCTCTGCAGATGAAATAGTATCTCTTTTTGACAGTGTTTTCAAAACTAAGTTAAATCAGATTTTTAAAAAATGAGTTTCAAAATATTAACAGTGACTTAGATACCATGACACGGCTTAGACCTAGTTTGAATGTGTTAAAGAACAAAATAGTAAAAATTTCCTGCTGTCCCTACACACCCCTCCCTGCCAAAGAAACACAATCTTAAAAACAAATATGTTGTGGTTGGATATTCTGTTACAATGACACAGAGCTGACTAACACAAAACAAATGCACAACACACTTTTGAATTGGAAGTTATTAGAATGAAACTCTAGAGTTGGAGTCAGAATTAGTCACTGGAGTTAACTCTGGCATCGAAGACAATTCTTCCTCTCTCTTCATCTTCCATACACCCACAGTGCCCCTACTGAGTCACTCTCTTTCCCCTTGGGCTACTGGAGAGGAGGTACCAAATGCAAGAGGTGCATAGTTCTGGGGAAACAGTAAAGATTACCAAGTTTATATTCACTGTGATATTTCTTCTGAGATAGATGGTAGCATTTTGAGATGAATGGGAGTAAGAAGTCCAAAGCATTTATCAATTTGAGAAGGTTTCTTTTGCATAAAGGAATTTTGTAATTAAAATGATTTTTATAATCTCTAAAATGACCTTGAACAGTAAGGAGTATTTATAGTTCAAGTAATTCCATAGTAAGCAGTTAATGTTCTAGTAATTACATAGCATTTATTAGATACTTATAAGACATAAGACATGTTTGCCTGCTTGGAAAAAATAAGGCATTAATTTGGTAATTACTGAATTTTTACATGAATACACAAAGAAAGTATTTAAGAGAAATTGGGCTAGCTACAACTCCAGTTGTGCATCTTTTTTTTAAAGCAACATTTTCCCCAAGGGATTATCTGTATTTGCTACCTATAAATTTTCTCTTCTTATCATCTCCTGATTCTCTCCAAACGAGTGTTCCCCCCATGAATGCTTTATCTAGATTGCCTCTTCAAAGCCACTGAAGACTTACACTGTCCATTGGTCAGTTCTCAGGCTGCATCTTAGGTGTGTGTCCATAGTATCTCACTGAGTTAATAACTCCCTTTTTCTGACCAGTTTATTCACTTGTCTTCCAGGACACACTCTTTCTTCATCTTCCTCCTGCTCACTGGACATTTCTTCTCAGACTCCTTTGCTGGGCCTTCCCATCTCCTTGACCTTCTAATTGTAAAGAGCCAAGGTCTTAGTTCTTGGGTCTTTTCTTATTAGTCATTCTATGGGTGATCTCACCCAATTTCATGGCCTTAAACATCATGTAGAAACCACCAAATGCTTATCTCCAGCTCAGACTACTCTCCTGAACTGCAGACCTTTATCCTATGCCTACTCAACACTCAGACTTAAACCTAAACCTGTGTTCCTGCCTCATCTACAGCCTACAACACCTCCATTGATAATGACTCTACCCAAAATCTTTACAGTCCTCCTTCATTCCTCTCTTTTCTTTCTCCTTGGATCCAAATCTTATTGGTTTCTCCTTGAAAATATAACCAAATCTAACTACTTTTCACCACACTCCACTATTGCCCTTCTGGTTTGAAGCATCACTGTCTTTCTCTAGGATTATCACAATAGCTTTCTAACAAGTCTCCCTGCTTCTGCCCTTGCCATGATAGTCTAGTCCAGATGGTCTAGTCTCAAAAATCCAGTCAAAGTGCTGCTTCAAAAATGTAAGTCAGAGGGCTGGGAATTTAGCTCAGTGGCATAAGTACTTGCCTGGCAAGCACAAGGTCATGAGTTCGATCCCTAGTACAAAAAAAAAAAGAAAGTCAGACATATCTTGCTCCTGTTCACATAATGGTACCCCTTTTCATTCAGGGTAGATGTGAATGATTACAAATATATACAACCCATATGACCTACTCGCCATCATTTCTTTGGCTTCAATTCCTGCTACCTCACCTTCACGCATTCCACTCCAGCCATTGTGATGTCTTTGCTATTCATCAAACATTTCAGACATGTTTGATGCCTTAGCCTGAAATGCTCTCTTCTGAGCTTTCTGTATACCCATAGTTTAGCACAGAGTTCAATACAGACAGATGCTTGAGAAATTATTGCTAGATAAATGAATTAATAAGTGGATATAAAATTTAATTAAATACAACCAATGCTGATTTGGTTACTTTGTTGGTTCACATGGAGAGGCCAAAGTCCCAACGCACAACAAACATTAGCCATTCTATGATTGCTTTTTCTGCTCAGACCTCTAAGGGCAGTGCAGGAGAGGAAAGGACAATCAAATTGCGACATGGTTACCCTTTTGCCTTGCTTGTAAACAATAGCACTAACAATTCCTTTTACTTTTCCATTCTTTGTCTCCAGATTGCCTGAGTCTAGAAAGACCTTAGATCCTGACATGCAGACTGAACAGTAAAAACTGGGATGCTGAGTCTAAAATAAAATTGCAAATCAGGGTTGGAGTTTGATGTGAAAGGCTGAGAGAAACAGGTCTGTTGCTCATTTAGATTACAAATGTCATCAAAAATAGAAACTGAAAAGGTTAGGTAATTTCTAAATTAAACACTCTTTCTTAGAATAATTACCATGTTACAGCATCTGTGTACTTTGGTAGGATTTGAATAACACTTTATTGCTCAGAATAATGTTCTATTCTTGTTCTCAAATAATACTTGACGTACTTGCTCTTGTACTCCCTAACTGCAGGAAGGGTGTTGCCCTACATGACTGGCACACCCTTGGCAGTGACGCTTACTTCTGCAGGAAATTTTCAGGTACAAAAAAAAAAAATCTCTATTCCCTATTCATACACAGGCTTTAGATCTGTGCCTTATAATTTTTTTCTAAATCTAAATTGACAGAGTCAAGCTCAAGGCAGTCACCATTAAGGACAGACATGAGTAGCATGGTGAAGATTAGGTGACTCTTCTTTCACAGGAAACTCACTGTAAGAAAGGCAGGCCTGTAAATCAAAATTTGAAAGTCAAGTTGCAATAGGCAAACTGGAATACTTTCTTTGGTTGGGCAAGTATGCCAGGTCCTTCTGGACATTTCCATTTTGATAGCTTAGTCAGTAGAATAAGTTTCCTGAATGTAAATAATGACTTTTCAGCATGTGATGTTTCTAAGGCTGAGTCTAAATTTAAGGAATATTAATCTATCTCCTTTTATACCACAGCACCTCTAGGTTTATACAGTATTTTGTCCAAAATGGCTGTAACAGGTTGGGAAATCATTCTTTGTTAGGAGAGAATATTGTCTTTAGTAGAAGGTTGTAGATTATGTAAGTAAACAATAACTATATTTTGTGTATTTTTCCATTACTTTAATGTGTTTAACTTTTAATTACAGAGTTGCAAGATATGAATTGCCTGATTAAGCTCTCCAGTATGTTTCATTTTTCAATTTTTTTAAAAATACTTTTATTAGCCTGTAATCCCAACACTCGGGAGACTGAGACAGGAGGATCGTTGTGAGTTCGAGACCAGCCTGGGCTACAAAGTGAGCTCAAGTTCATCCTGAACTGCACAGCAAGACCCTGTCTCAAAAAGACAAGGGCTGGGGATTTAGCTCAGTGGCCTAACTGCCTGCCTGGCAAGTGTGAGGTCATGAGTTTGATCCCTGGTACTGCAAAATATAAAATACTTTTATTAGTACGTGTTTGCTTCTCATGGTTACATTCCTTGTATGGAGTTGGTACATGCACATGATACATCTTAATTCCTTTTTTCATCCCCTTTCTCTCCCTCCTCCTCTCCCTCCCTCTATAAGTATCTTTTTTCTTCCTGAGTTACACAGAAACTCTTTTTAAATGTATGCAGTCCATTATTTTGTTATTTCAAAATTGCTTAAAGAATAAATTTTTAACATCCTCACTATGAAATAATAAGTTGGAGGAGTTATGTATAAGTCAATTAGCATGACCAGACTTTTCTGTAACAAATCATATCATCACATTGTACTTACTAAATAAATACAATTACTGTCAATGAAAAATAAACTAAGAAAAAAGAGCATGCTTTACCCTGTGATATAGTCTAAAACTAAATGACCAGTATGCAGAAATTGCTATTCATTCCATAATGTGTGCTGCTTTCTTCGGTAGCATTAGAAACCCCAATTTCTAAGCTGGGTATGTAGATGTTCAAGCAAAAGAAAAAGGAATTTTGTTCAGCCTGGATATGGCAACTTCTGGGATTTTCCTGAAATGACAGTTGTTGTGTACCTCTTTTTCCTTCGTTATCCATTCCTCTATCTGCTGCCTACCATTGAGGACGTGCCCACAAGAGCTCGATCTGCCATCTCGGACCTTGAAGACAAGGACAGCACTGCAGACAAGGCATCAGAAATCATCTATCAGTTATTCTTTTGTGTCTATGTTTCTTAAAATAAAAAATATTCCTAAGGTACACAATCACCTGTAGTGGAAAATGTTGAGCTATTTAATCTGACATGAAGAAATAAAGATACCATAGCAGACATCTGTTGACTTCTATACCCAATGTCCTTTTCCAGAATTAACCCACTCCTTGCTGCTCTTCCTATAGCAATAGTGAGAATTTCCGAACTCTACAACCAGACCCTATTTTTGGTTGAATGATGATCCTGACCCTCCCTAAGCCAATCAAAATCTTTCCCCAGGAACTTGGAAATAAGATAGAGAACAAGAGATATCAAGCTCTTTGAGATGAAACATCATGCTAATAAATGTATCTGAGTTACTGAGAAGTGGAAGAAACCAGGTTAACAATAGAAACAGTGAATCAGAGTTAAAGAGAGCAGCAGAGATTTAGAGATGGAAAAGAGATAAGGTTCCTAGGTTTCCCATAGTCCTCCACTGTCTTGTTGTCTGTGAACTCTTGCACACTCACTTAGCATACACTCTATTTCTCAGTGTTGGTTGTTTTGGATCCATCCATCCCTGGAGGGGTTTGCAGATGGGCTTAAGACAATATGTGCATGGCAATTCTTTGGTGACTGTATTGATCCACTGATGGGCATGTATCCTAAATCAGTCTGGTCTGATTGAACATTTGTTCTTCACGCCCACAGAAAAACTATTCTTTCTTCTGCTAGTCATGAAGAAGGAAGCATATAATCCTGATTATCATTATTAACATCCCTGCCACCATGAGGGTGACTATAAGGGCAACATATAAAAGTGCAGCAAAAAGAATTCTTAAAACCCTGGACATTTAATGGCATTTTTCAGCCCACCTTGGCACTGAATCAAATATATTAAATAACAAATGATTTATTATATGTTTTATTATGTAAGTTTTTACTATAAAAGATTTATTATATAAGTTTATATGTTCATTTATTATATAACTTTTAGTAACTATTTTAAGGTCTTTGTTAAATCTGCTGTTGCAGCCCTATATAATATGTGTATAAACTGATATGACTGTGTTCCAATAAAACAGGTGATCAACCTACAGGTCATTGTTTGCCAACACCTGTTGTAAACCTGTATGGATCAGTTTTCTGTTGCCTTTCCCAACACTACTATATATTACACAGGTTCTCACCCATTTGGGGGCATAACTGCATCTTGCCCTTGAATGCTATGAGGACTTCCAGTGACCTGATGGCCAAAATATTTAACAGAGGATGCAGCATAAATCTCAACCAACCATAAACGTACAGGATAAGCATATGGGTATGAGTTAGCTAAATATCACTTTATTGTTATTTTTCCAAGTCCTCTTTGTTACTTAAACTAGCCAAGTTTATTTCTATTATTTGTAAACAAATCATCCATTCCATTCTTTTTAGATTTTCTTTTGGGGCACTACTTTAATGATTTTTCTCAGTTTTTTGTAAGATGCTGGTTGATTTTTAAAAATAGCACTCTCCCTCTTTTTTTTTTCCTCCATTTCTTTAGTTCAGTATTTCTCTGCCAGAAGTATAATGCCAATCCTTTTAAAAATTAGATAGAGGAAAAATTTCCCTGATAGTGAGCTCTTTTTTGAATTCTTGCAGGTTTTATGATCAATAACACAATCTCACACTTGACACATGAGGTGTGACTATAACGTACCAGAAAGATTTCAACACACATGCCACAGCTCAGACATCCAAAGTGTTTCTTTAAATGCAGTCACAACTAGGAGTTATATTCCAATAATGCTACCATTTATCAAAGTATCTTTGAAATGTCTCCAGTACCTTCATTTCATTTTAAGATTTGATATTAAGAGAGATATACCATGTTGTCACATGACTTGGCTCAGAGCAAACTTCTACCATTTGCTAAAAACTAGACCCATCTTAATATTTGCAATTATCGAATATTTTTATTTCCTTCTTCACATCATGATTAGACAAATAGCTATACCAGTCAGTCTTCCAGGAGCTGCTGAGACTAGAGTCTCTATCATCAATGTGCTCACAATTTAAAAGGGGAAAAAATAAGTAAATATATATAAACCCAAATTTGCTCAGGCTTTACCAGCCTCTGGGCATGTAAATATGGTACTTAGAAGAGAAATAACCCAGAGTTTTCAGGCTTTGCCCCACCTACGTGGTGGGGTCTTGGCCTTTTGCCAGACTTTTCCTGTAGCCTCTCACAAGGGCCGCTTACGTTTTTCCATTTCGGGTCTCTCTTGCCACGGCTGCTGCTTTCATGCTATGGTGCTTCTTATTTACTTACGCATTGGCTTACTTTGAGACTTTTTATTTAATCGTGGTGGAAAACAATACTGCTTGTTATGCTGGTTCAAAGCATTTCACATTGTTCCCAAAAAGTTGTAGAAAACACTTTAAGAAGGGAGGAATCTCTGTAGTAGACAGCCTGACTAGCAGCCGATATCTCTACACCAGCTCAAAAGGGAGAATTTGTATTTTTTTCTAAACTGACCTGCTCCAGAAAGGAAGAGACTAGTTTAATCCAGCAGAGTTACTAAAACCACATTCTTATCAAACTCAGCCAGTTGCCTCATTTTTTTGAGGTGGGAATAATTTTTTAAAGAACATATTTATTGTGCTGCAGACAGTGTCTCCTACTTATCACAGAGGAGCAATAAGATCTACCAGTGCAGAAACTGTGTCTATTTTCTTCATATTATATTCATCAAGCCTAGAATAGTGCCTGACACCTATAGTTCCTCAACACATAAACACTGAATGAAACATTGTTAAACTACGTTTGTCCTTCAGCCCACATTATATTACAACTCAGCTGATTTCCTTGGAGAAATGAAGACAATGCCTCTCTTCTCATTCATGCTACATGCACTTTGTTTTCTGGGTCCTCTTCTCTTCCAAAGTCCTTGATGATCATAGTCTTTTCCAAATTCTTCCTCAGAAACTTTCTTTAAGAATACAGGGATAGTCCTCAAGTCATCGCTGGGAAACAGACCTGAATCCCAACTATCACCTAGACTGAAACTTAATTTCTCTATTTACAGTAGAGACTTATAGGAACTACACTAAATGCATATACAGGGGCATAACAAAGGAGTTAAAAAACTGAAAACATCAGGAAACCAGTGGGAAGAAGACAAATGGTATAGAAAAGAATTGATAAGACTCTGGCTGCTACATATTTTTGCCTTTTACTTGCCCCTTCATTTTGGCTTCATAATCTAATTGCAATTTCCTCCTCCTTGTTTTATAATTTTCTTGTTCCAAGAACACAGTGGGTGCTAAATATCGGTTGACTGGTTGACCGAGAGAATTAAACCTTAGTGGAGTCCAAATGCTTTCTTCCTAATATTTGCTTTTTCATAGTAATTGCTCTTTGGCCAAACGGAGATACAAGATAATGGATAATGAGAACTCAATAACCCTTGTTTGTTAAAATCAACAACTCTTTGTAGACTGTACACAATATGCCAAGCATTGTGCTGGATGGGTTTAATAAGGAATAGCTCTAAAGAGAGATTATAAGGAACACCTCTAAAGAGGCATTTAGTGTAGCAACAGAAATAAAGCATGTCAAATAACTGTAAGATAGAGTTCTATGGTATACTAAAAGATCACATGACTTGCTATGAGAACACAGAGCATGTAGAGGACTGCAGCACGTGGGTTCTGAGACAGTTCTACAGAGAAGCTCTATGAAGAATTAACAGGATTTTAACCAGAGAAACATGTAAGCAATGAGATACTTGTGAACAAATTCAGTCTAAAAAGAAACATGTATTGTAGGCGCTTCCAGTATTTTCTCTTATCCTTTATCTGTCATATGTCAGTCTCTCAGGACATAATATAATCTCTTAAAACATAACCTCATAACAAATGCTGCTTAACCAGTAGAATAGTGGCATGGCACATGGTTTAGAGTTTGCACTAAACGAGAGGGTTTCATTGAAAAATGCTGCTGGCAGTATTTTAGAGGAAAGATTAAAGTAGCATGCTGTATGTGAACTGTTCTGTCCAATTCTGCATGCAAAGCAGATGGTTGTTAAATGTTTGTTCCATCCTTGGTATTGTCTGCCTTATAAATGCTAAAGAGGAGTTGAAATGGAGAATTCTATCATGTTAAAGGAATTTTTGCCTATAATTTGTTTATAACATATTCTTGACTAATAGGCTAGCTCCTTGCTCCCTGGGGCTATGCTCTAAGTGCATACACATTCTAAAATGATTAGCCTTTCCTTGTTGCTGCTAAGAGCTCTCAAAGCCATGGAAATCAATAAATACAGTAATTTACCACTGACAGATTAACATTTTCTATTGACTTCTTCTAGAATGGGAATTTGTGCCACCAAGGAACTTTATTCTTTTAATAGACAACTAGACAATCAGTTGTAATTTCAACTTTTGAAATGATTTGGCAACAGTTTCTATGAAAAATAACAAAAGACGCTAGATAGCTTCAGAGCCTCCCCGAGAAGTACAGAAACGAATTCCACTTGTTTAGTTGTGCTGACAACATACCTCTGACCCCTGCAGCAGATGCTGTCCGTTGCCATGAATCTAAAGGCTTTGTCAATTTATAAGCTTTTTAAATCTGGTGGGCTTCTTGTCTTGGGTCTTTCACTCTTTTCTGAAACCACTGTCAACCTGCCATGTGAATTTAGGACGTGCATCCTCAGGGAACAGTGGACAGGGAGTAGAATTTGGAGGATCCGTCTTTCCGGCAGATTTACACTAGTGCTTTTCAAATTTGAATGTTGCACAGCTCTCCGGGGACCTCATTATATGCAGATTTTGATTTTGGGGTGGGGACTGAGAATCTACATTTCCAACAGCCTCCTAGTGGCTACCTGTTGAAGAAACTTGTCCTTTTCCTTAGAACGGTTCCAAGGTGGTATAGCAAAAGCAGTGAGCTAAGCATGCGAAGGCCTTTGATGACATGAAGATTTGATCAAATGTTCCACAAACATCAAGAACCAAACCAAAAAGGAGTGAGCTTTTCAATGGTCAAGCTTGTTCTTATTCATGAGTATCTTTGAGATAATGTGGTACAGGATAGTAGAGGAAGAGAAATAAAATAGATGGTCATTCTTCTGTTCCTTTTAATTCCTTACTCCATGCCAAGAATTTTAGGCATGGGGAATATAAATTATAGTATGAAAACCAATATAGAAATAGTCTGTTTTGGAAAGGCAGACATTGAAAGCATTCCCACTCAATCTCTTTATTTTTGTTAGGAAAGTTTCACTCCAGAAGACCCTACACAGCAGGCATCTAGCCGTTCAGCATTTCGCAGCAGAAGAACAGTATCTGTCATTTTTCTTTGTGTCCAAAGATACTTCTTCTGGCAATGATGGTACTATTCTGTGTATGAATCTGGCAAAAAGCCCTTAGATGTGACCTAATTTCCAAACAGCTTGTCCTTCTGGCGAGCTGTTGTTAGTGAACCTGTTCCAGTTTCTGTGCCAGTTTTCTTTACCCTATAGACTTTGGGGAAAGAGTTAGGAGGGCAACGGAGAGTTCCACCTGGATTAGCTTGTGTGACTAGAAGATCTTTTGGGAATAATAGCTTCTGCCTACTATTTGAAGAGATGATGTAGAAACCAGCACACTATTTTTTTCTTTCTGAGAGAAGGGCTCTTAGGATCCTGGAAGTGGAAGATCATTAAGTAATTTGTTGTCAGCTCTGGAAGGGCACATCTTGGTATATTTATAGTCATGTTGCGGTCGGGCAGGGTGGTATATGGACCTGTTTTATCATTCCTTCTATCCTGAGTGGATCTTAAAAGTGAAAAAAAAATTTTTTTTGGCACCAGGGGTTGAACTCATGACCTTGCACTTGCCAGGCAGGTGCTTAGGCCACTGAGCTAAATCCCCAGCTTAAAAGTGAAATTATAACACTGCTTTTTGCTTAAAAGGGAAGGGTGTTTCACAGGAAAGGCATTTACCAAGTTCTTGAGGGGATGTTGCACACTGATCAAATGACAGATGGTGTTCAGTTTTTGCAATGTAGGAGTGCTAAAAGAATGTGGGGTCACAGTAAAGTCATGAAAATCATACAGCAAAATATAGGCAAGTTTTTGTCAGCCTGACATAAAAAGAGGAGGGGCTGGGCAAGATGATGCACATCTGTAATCCCAGCATTCTGGAGGCTGAGACAGGAGGATTGCCACGAGTTCAAGGCCAACCTGGGCTACATAGTGAGTTCAAGGTCACACTGAATTACAAAGATCTGTCTCAAAAAACCAAACAATAATAATAATAGTAATAATGATGATGGTGATAATTTTTAAAAAAAGAGGAGATAACAGAAAAATGATCCCAACTATCAAGAGAGAAAAAGAAACTAAAATGAAAAATGATGGTACTTCAATTTTTGAGAAGCAGCTCTGTGTCTAATTTAGCTGTGGGATGTTGGGTAGGTCACCAGTGTTTCTGGGCCTTGCCCTGCTAGTAAGTTTCCTCCAAGATCTGTATCTCTAGCTCATTGTGTATTTACCACGTGTTAAATGCATATCTGTACTTCATTGTGTTCTTTTTAGTCATATCCGTTTTATCGAAGAGAAAACTAAGATTCAGAGGTCTTAAGAAAACCAGGCCAAGCTTATAGCTAATAAAAGGTAGAGCTAGAATTGGAGCCCAGACAACTTGACACCATAGATAATGACTTTAAGCTTTTACAACATATTGCCTTCATATTTCTAAGACTTTGATGGGTTGAGAAGGAAGAAATGTTTTGGTACTTTTTAAGAAAATCAACCAATAAGGGAATCCTTCAAAAGATTTGTTTCATACCTTCTTCCACAATTCTTAACATATTAGCACTTCATCCCGATAAAAGAAGAGGCTGTAACAGGTGTCTTAATTTAATGTCCAAGAATTTAAGACATGAGATGTGCAGTGCACACCTCCTTCCTTCCTTTGCTCAGCCAGCCAGAGGTACTGGTATCTTCTCTTTTTTAGGTTCTGGCCTGCCCAGCTGAGTGCAGTCTGTTCGGGCCAGGCTGCTGAAAAGTAGCCACACAATGTTGGCCAGTGACAAATAGGATTCATGTTCTGTCTCCCAAACTGCAGATTAGGGACTCTAGAGAATTGCTGGACTGAAGACAGCAGCTTCCTCTAATCTTCTTCCCACGCAGTTTCCCACACCCACATGATGGAGCTCCTTCTGAGACCAAAGCTCTGTACTAGCCACTGTCAGCCTAGATGGGGCGATGATACTCTCTCTGTCCTTTGGAGGCAGAGTGGTGGAGCGCTGATTTAATGACTTTTGCTAATATGCATCCCAACTGTTCTTATTCACTTATACTTTTCAGGAACTCACTTAAAAATTTAAATTTAAATTTGAACTTTTTTAAAGAAGTCTTCAAGAGGTTTTAAAGCTTCCAGTTGTTTTTTTTTTTTTTTTTTTTGTCTTTTTGAGACAGGGTCTCTCCATGCAGTTTAGGCTGGCCTCAAACTCACTTTGTAGCACAGGGTGGCCTTGAATTCGTAGCAGTCCTCCTGCCTCAGCCTCCTGAGTGCTGGGACTACAAGTGTGTGTCACCACATCTGGCTAGTCAAGTTTTATATTTAGGTCTATAATTCATTTTGGATTAAGGTTGTATATGGTGAGGTATGGATCAAGGTGTTTTTGCACATCAATATCCAGTTATTCCAGCACTATTTATTAAAGGTTATTTTTTCTCCCCCAAATTGTCTTTTATCATTGTTCTTCTCCCTGGGAGTTAGATTGGGTTCTTTGTTCCTCTTCCTTGCTAGCTCAAGAGCCAAGGGTTGAGCTATATCCACTTTCTTCAACCACTATTCTTTTTTTTTCAACTACTATTCTTTTTAGAAGTAGCACTTGCTGCCCATCCATTATCTTAGAATCATTATCTTGAATTCTAAATTTTCTAATATTTTTGAGCATTGTAATTTAATTCCTTATTGACATCTTTTTGGTCATAACCTGTTTATCAACAGTATCCCCTCTTTTCTTGAGGGTTTGTAAGTACCCTAGTACTGTCTCTGTCAAGTCATTATGTTCTTTTTTTCTACCAACCTTCTCTGATTTACCAAAAGTTACAAGTTACAAAAGAAGTTTGAAATTTTATAAAGAACAGAAAAAAATTGAATTTTGCAGAAGAGAAATGAGCAGGTATTCATAAAGTAATGTCATTAGGTCTTGTTGGGGACTCACTATTTAAGGGCTCCTGTGACCAGTGTATTATTTCCCTCATGTAATTCCTATTTTTGGGTAGAATCAAGCCATATATGTGCTAGCCCACATATATGTTTATACAGTCATGAACACACAAACTTATACATACCTTGAAATATTTTTACATTTAACTCTGATTCTCCTTCTAATTAATTTACAGACATTTTATAGTTATGTTATTGGGGGCATTTTCTAAGTTATAGGATCTTAGAGACATTAAGGGATCATCTGAATTGGTGATGGCTTGGAGAACTGCATTAAAAAGTATTGCCAAGCTGAGCTTTGAGCTTATCAGGAAAGAGTTGTCACCAATTAATCATGCCTGCTATGGCTGTGAGTGCTGCAGTGTTCATGGTATATGACTAAGTCTGATTCAAGACTAGTTCACTCTTTTTTCCAGCGCCCCAATAATTTCTACACTATTCTTTAGAGCTAGATTATACTCATTTGAATAATTATGAGCTAGTTATTTTTCAAGAATGATCGTTGCATTTTTGAATACCTCTTCTACATGCTGAATTCAAAATCTATCTCATAGTAACTTCTAATCATTTGTCTTAATTCTACTGTGTAGAGTTGTGCAGACCAAGTTTACACTATGCGGGGTGTGA
>RJWT010031898.1:0-14261 GCA_004365215.1 Cuniculus paca | reverse complement strand
CTGGAGAACATTGCTTTTCTTTAAATTTCTTATAAAATTAAGCAGTGCATCTGTCTGATCTTGAGCACTTTTGTTGTTGAAAGATTTTATCATTGCTAATATTTCGTTTCTCATTATTGAGACGGTTAGGTATTTTATATACTTTTCATTGATTTTTAGTAGGACTTATGTGTCTAGAAATGTATCCATTCCTTGTGGAATCTCCAATTTTGAAAGTATAGATTTTCAAAAAGGTCATTGATTATCTTCTATTTTTCAGTAGTCTCTTTTTCATCTTTAATTGCATTAATGTGTATCTTTTAGCTCTTTTGATTAGTTTGGCTAAGGGTATATTAATCTCATATATCTTTTCAAAGAACCTACTCATTATTTGACTGAATCTTAGTATTATTCATTTACTATTGGTTTCAATAATTTCAGCTCTGGATTTTTCTTTTATGTGAAAATGAAACAAAATTTCATAACAAGATAATAAAAATAGTTAATGCACTATGTATCATTATCTTCAAAGTTGTTATTCAGTGTCCAAGGCATAGAAATAAAAAGTTCTCTTACAAGAAAGAAATGAACAGATACTTATTTTCCTCTACTGAGTCTGAATTTGGTTTGAAAATTCTTGTTTTTCTAAGACTTGAGATACATTGTTAGTTCATGTCAGATCCATCTGATTTTTATTATATACACTCATAACTGCAAACTTTCCTCTTAATATTGCCTTCACTGAATCTGAGAAGTTTTGATATGTTTGCATTTTCATTTGATTCTTGGACTTTCTAGAATTTTCCATTGATTTCTTCGAAGACCCACCAATCATGAAAAAGTCATTTGCTTAGAATCTTTGTGTTTTTATTAAGAACCTGTGGTTTATTTTGTTGTTAATTTCTAATTTTATTCAATTATGATTTCATAAGGTATGTGAAATTATTTCAGTTTTTAAAAATGTATTAAGAGTTGCTTTATGGACTGAAATATGATCTACTTTAGAAAATGCTCCATGAACCACAGAAAAAAATGTGCATTTTTTACTTGTTGGAATGGAAGTTCTCTTGCTGATATCCATTAAGTCCATTTGATCTGTGGTATAATTTAATTCCAATGTTTCTATGTTAGTTTTTTTGTCAGGGTTACCTATTTATTTGTAAGACTGTAGTATTGAAATCACCACTAACTATCCCTTTGTGTGGACCATTTTATGTTTTGTATTAGTGGAACACCAATGTTCAATGTGTATATATTTGCAATTATTAATGATTGTTGGTAGCCTGCCCCCATTAGCAATATGTAGTGGCCTATGGTCTCTCCTGATAAATTTTTCCTTGATGATTACTTTGTTGAATAAGAGTATAGCTATTCTTGATTACTTTCAGATTTCATTTGCATGAAATATTATTTCCTATTATTTCATTTTTAGTCTGTATATGTCTTTAATAATAAAGGGTATTTTCCATTCAGCAAAGTGTTGGGTCTTGTTTTTTTATCCAATTTGTTAATCTATATCTTTTAATTGAGAATTAGGACTATTTATATTCAGGTTTTTTAAAATTTTATTTTAAAGATACTAAAACCCAACAAAACAAAACAGAATAGATCCAGTCAAAACACAGCAGTGAAACTGGTACAGGACATCAAAGCAGGACAATAGGAAAACAACAGTGGCTACCATAGTATATCTTGTTATCTTTACAGTATTTGTCCGTTCCATCAGATATAGCAAAATCAGACCAAAGCTTAACAGAATAAAACCAATCACAACAGAATATTGAGTACAGCAAAAAAAAAAAAATTAATAAGAACAAAACAATGAGAACAATATTAGACTTCACAAACAAAAAAGAAAAAATTCCCCATATTTGCCATATTACATACTGTTATCCTCCCTATAGATGCTCAGACTGCTGGCCCCATGCCTGTAAATTCAACCAAACAATACAATCCTTCAGTTGCTTTTTGCACCTTAGTTGCTATCAGTTCAGGCTGAATCCAAACCAGCTGCTGGCTTACACTGTGAGGGGGTTTGGTGATTTTCAGCCTGCATGCCAGTAGGCTCACAGGAGACACTGACTTTTCTCTTCCTGGGCCCTATATGGTCTACATGGCTTACCAGAAAGGTTGGCTAGTTGGATCATCGGTCGGCTACTCCCAGTCCCAGCATGACCGATTCTCGATTCTCAGGAGTTGCTATCTTATGTATTCAGAGTTGTTACAGAAATTTTTATAATAATTCCTTTCATTTTGTTGATTTTCTAGTATTTGTCTATTTTTAAGTCTTCATTTCTCATCCATTCTTTCTTTCTGTATGGGGTGTTTTTCATGTAATATCTTCTGCTGTGTGAATTTAATCATCATAAATTTCTTTCCATTGGAAACCCTTTATTTTTATTTCAGTTGTAACATATAGTTTATTGGACATTATGATCTTGGTTGGAAGTAATTTTGTATCAGGTCTTTAAATACAGCTTCCCATGCCTTCCTGGCCTTTAGAAATTCTGACAGAAAGCTATAGTTGTTTTTAAGAGCCGCAGTTTCACTCACCAAGTTAAAATGGGAGTTATAGTGTTGAGGGGGTGATTGGCACAAACTTCCTAGGAAAAATCAACTATTACTGTATAATGGAGGTATAAGAGAATATATTTGGAGTTCAAGAGATCCCTTAGAGTGCCTCCTAGTATTAAAATCCTCTGTTATTAGGGTCTACAAGAAGCTACAACTCGGTTAAGGCAGCATGACTCAGAACCTTCGTGAATTATGAAACACCACACCAAAAATCAAGACTTTCTAAGGTGCTTGCTGAAGGATACAGGGTGTCTTGGTTACTTTTCTCTCATTGTTGAGACAAAATACCCGACACCCAACATTAGGTAAGGGAAGGTTTATTTCTTACAAATTCTGGAGATTCCAGTCCTTACTCAGCTAGTTCCAAGGCAGGGTGGTGTGGCTGAGGGGCAGCGGTTCATGGCGGTTGCAAGCCGCAAGAGCGAACCGAGCAAAGAGGGAAAAACACGCCCCCATTCCAACCTTACATTGTATGTCGGCTCCACCCCTGGGCAGGTGCAGGATTTATACTGCCATTCCCAGTGCTACACAACATATTAATCATAAACATTAGATTCAGTCGCTTCCATGACTACATGAGGCTTGGGGGGCCATCTCTATACAAACCATAACACAAGGTTACAGAATGGTTAGTGGAAGAAGGTAGTCATAAATACCGGCTATAACAAATGACCAATTAGAGAAATGAGGATTGTAAGAATCATGAGTATTTCTGTTTTGTTTTGTGAACATAGCTGTGGATATACATATACACATATTAAGCAAGTATCTTTGCTTTTTTTCCTGGTAATATAATTGATAGAGTTATTAGCAGTTCTTAAATATTATTACATTTATTAATATGTTTAACTTACAGAATGTTAGAGGAAATGTAATAATCACCTGTTATAGTTTGTATCTAGATGTCCTTCTAAAACCTCATACACTCATAAGTGGGGCTTTTTGAAGTTTGCTCGATCTAGGGTGTGTGATGTGGGGATTAATAGAGTGTGGCACTAATTAGCCTTCTGATTGGGATTAGCATGGTTCTGTGTATGGCTGAAAGAATTTACTGAAAACAGAAGCCCCATCCTGGGTATGAGTGCAAACACCCATAAGTCTTTTAGCCTGAAAGGCTGCTTGCCACCTTCTGCCTCCATAACATGAAATGTTTTTACTCTGTGATGCCCCTCTGCTATGCCACCCTGCGTTAGAGCCAGCTGATTATAGACAGAAACCTCTACAAACTGTGAGCTAGATGAACCTTTCCTCTTTTAAATTTGGTTGTCAGGTATTTTGTTTCAGCAATGCAGAAAGTAAGACATCACTGAAAGAGAAACTCAATCTTCTGTTTTGGAGAGGATATCAGTGTCTTTCCACTTGTATGCAGGATAGTTTATCATGTTAGGTGTAATTATGAATTTGCTATTGAATTTAGAGATTGACTATGATGTTTTATGGAGAATTTTCTGCTTGTTATTTTAACAAGGGTTTGATTGTGACCATTGATTGTGCTATATCAATTTGATTTGAGTAAAAATGGCCCAGGCGATGAGTAAAGCTTTAAATGTGTCCTTGGGTTATTGATATGTAAGCCGCAAACTGAGGAGGGAAGATTCACCCTGATGATGAGTGTCACCCAGGAATAGACTTGTCTAGATGGAATAAAAAGGGAAATAAGGAAGTTTCACTTTTCTTCTTTAGGAGCCCCGGTTTTCACCATTGCCTTTGGACATTTGTCTCCAATTCCTTCAGGCTTCCAGTGCAGACTCTTCAACCGTCCAACACAAATTCATACTAGATTCTGCAATGAACTCCAGGTCTTCAACTTTCAATTGGATCCTTTGGCCATCTAGCTCACAGATGCACATTTTGCATTGCTACATCACTGATTTTGTAGGCAACCATTGTAAGTTTACCTTCTATTCCTTTACGTAATTGTATATGCCTTTTACATTACATCTATTCCTCTAGTGAACCCTAACTGTTACAACAAGAGAGCCTCTCCCAAGCATACCAACTTAACAGGATGTAGACAATACATCATGCCAAAAGCAACTGTAAGAATTATAGAGTGGCTTTTCTAACATCACAGTAATGAACTTAAAGTATAACATCAGCAAAGTGGTAGAGCAGATTTAAAATTTTATCTGTCCACTACTCCCACACAGAATTATTGAGCAAATAAGCAGACAGTGTCAGAACCGACTTTGTTATAACTCTGAAATATAATAAATGTTGTCAGTAACCAAGTGAATGCTGAAAGAGCAGATGACTTCAAAATGATAAAAAAGCTCTGTGGCATTTTTATTTGCCCTAAACCTCTTCCATATCACAGCAAGTAGCACATTTAAAGACAGCAAGAAGCCCACACTCCCAGAATGAGACTTTGGTATCTGGTTTTGGAGGAAGATCAATAGACCTTAGTTGTCAACGATTCTGTTAGACTATTTTCATAGTCTGACATGCCTGAAGGCTGTTATGAACTCTAGACTTTGTTTTGCCTAACGAAGAATTCATGTTGGAACAGCTGTGAGCATTGCTGGAGAATTCATGAAGACAAACCAAAAACCTAAACATGCCTGCAGCAAAATATTATCACGTAGGTGTACAATGGGGCACCTAAAGCCTAAGAGAAAAATCTGGGTGACATGTCTGCAAATAAGAACATTCAAAAGCATTTCTGTATATGAAACATACACAGATATCCAGGGCAGCACACATATCAGAAAGGCTCTGAAAGCACAAAAATTTCACCTGGCATAGGTCTGTAAGCTCAGCACGAGGATGACTGAGTTGGCATGTTCTAGTTCATAATCAGTTTTCAAAGTCTTTGAGAGGTGTTTAATTTTTTTAGTTTGCTTAGTAGTTTCCTTTTTTGTGATTTTTGTTTTTTTATTTTTACTTTGTATGTGCATGTTGCATTTCTTGTAATAATAATACTTTTTCTCTTTTTCTTGGTGATCAGGGATAACTCTATTAGGACAATAGCTAAACAGAAGCTAATGGAATAGATAATTTAGATTTTATAAAAAACTTTGAAAAATACATTGAACAAAAGAGGTACTGTAACCTTCAAAAGAGTGAAAAACAGCAAGTCTTGAGAAAGGAGAATTTTATTTCAACTCTGATTATATTATTAAACTGAAATGTACAGTTTTAAATAGCAAAACAACAGGGTATACCAAAAATATATGTTTCATTTGAAGGAGTAAAATAAAGTGACAGAGCTGTTCTTGAAAAAGCCAGACAGTGGATTGAACTGGCACAAAATTTTTAAATGCTAATTATATTCAAAACATCAAAAGATTAGAATAAAATCATAAAGTAAATTTCAATTAAAATGAGACTATTAAAAAATGGAGAAATGGAAATTATACAAAAAAAAGAGAAAAGTTTTGATGCTCAAAAGAACATATAAACTTGGCTGGGGATTTAATTCAGTGGCACAAGCGCCTGCTTGGCAAGCGCGAGGTTGTGAGTTCTATCTCCGGTATACAAAAAAAAAAAAAAAGAACGCATACACTAATCTAGAAAAAAAATAATAAACAAAACTAAAATTTTTAAAAGTTGAGCACAAAGGGTAATATTAAATTTAAGCAGGAAAAAGAATCAGTAGTTTTTCAGAGACTGTAGCAAGAGAAAATGGACATCTGTTGTGTAATAAATATGGAGTTTATGGTTTATATAATGAATAATTTTTTAACTCAAACAGTGGTAAAAATTTCATATTTTGGAAGTAATTAATGACATTCATTGTATATTTTAAATAACTGAAATTGAAATTTTTATTTTATTCATACTTTGCTACATTAAAATATAGAGTTCATTGCAAAACTCATTAGACAAAAAGAGAAAAATCAATAAAATGCTAAAAAGTTCACCAGAAAAAAGTGATTTGAAAAAAAACATTGCTTTATAGGGTCTCAGCTCCCAAAAAATGTCCCTCAACATTTCTATGCAATATTAGGTCACATATTTAGCCATTTAACGAATGTTTGAGTGAATCTGTAAAGCATTTAAATTTCAAATCATTTTTGCTCAATTTAAAAATTCTTTCAGACAAAATCATTATATTCTTTGAATGAAATACACAGTGTGTCAAAGAACTGAATCCTTAAAAAAAGCAGGACTCTAAAGGAATAGAGTACAATGCATGTTTGCTTCTAATAAGTCCCTGAAAGGCAAGCAGGTGATCTGAATTATCTTCACTTTACAGCTATAGCATGTGGACAAAGGAATGGCAGCACCCAGAGTTGGTGATGCATCACTGACAACACGGAGACAAAACTCAGACAACTGGAAGAGCCCTGAGGCTGTCATCTGGAATAGTCTCATGACATTGGGCAGTTAAACAGAAAGCAACTAAAGCAGGTGGTTATGAATGGTATGTGAGGTACTGTTTCTGAAACACTTCGTATTTGGAGATTTTGTCCATCTTTATAAGGAATCCTAATATTTAACAATCAGCAATAATTTCATTTCATTCTTAGTATACTACTCTTAAGCCATATTCTTGCAAGACATATGATATTAAAGTGACTATAACTGAAGGGACTATAATTATTAGCTGTTGTAATCCTTAGAAAAGGGAAATAATAATGATTTCATAATATTTTGGCAAAGATTGCAAAATCTTCCTACTTACTAATATATATTGTTGATGATTTCATTCATGCATGTGAACTCATAAGGAATCAGACTGTTTCTCATGTTGATACAGGGGAATGAAACTTCCAACCCACTATGTCTGGTATGAGTTCGTGTTCTCTAAAATCGAAGAATGAATTTTAGGAACAATGGAGGTTAAGAGCAGAATATATTTATTGGGAGAAAGAAAGAAAGCTTCTGTGAGAGAGACAGGAGGGGTCCCAAGTGGGTTGCCAGAGACTCTGTCATTTTTAGGGACTTATAGAGTAGATGGGTCCAAGGTGGGGAGAATGGGAATTCCTAAGGTGGGCATAAGGTGGGACAGAACTATGGTTAACCAATAAGGTTAATTGCTCAGGTAAAATTGATTAAGTCTGGGACAAATGGGGAAGGGAGTGACGTAGCCAGCGAGCATGTTTAAGGAGCAGTGACTCTTCCGCTAGGGTGTTGAGATAGGTGACTCCTGGCTTCCTCAGGGAGCTACAGACCTATTTAGAATATCAGTCCTCAGAAAGTGAGTGCATTTGTTTGATCTGTTGTCCTGGGTCCGGCCCACAGCAGGAGGTGTTTCTCTCCTTTACAGTTGCAATGTATCTAGGTTTTTGCGTTGGCTCCTTGGAGGACCTGGCCCTGTTGACTGCCTATAATAATTCTAACTATCTCAGCTTCCTGTAACAATGTGATAATCATTTAATCATAAACAGACAAAACTGTTTTATACATATGTGTGCTAGTGAAACTATTAACAGAAAAAATTAATTTTATGTTAATTGACTAATGACTAGTTTAATTCTTGTACATATTTAGGTTTCAAGAACAATGAAACACTGTAAAGAAATACAGAATTCCTTCAAATTACAGGTCTGAATTGCCTACTTTGAGCCAATTATCAATTACATCTAGTATCTTTCATGATTTCTGCACACATAGAATAATCAGAATGACCACAGAAAGAAATTATAGACCACCATAAAAATCAAAGCTGCATGGTTTAGTACTATCTTTTAAGGAACATATAAACCCATAAATACCAAAGACCTAATTCCCATAACAAAGCTTACAATAAAAAGAAACAGCATAACATATATCTAGTCTTCAGTCACTGTCCAGAGCAAGAAGGAACTGTCCCATGTTAATCTGTTTTATTTGTAACACTAAGAATACAATCCTGCAACTAACAGTCCTGTAATCAAAATTAAGCATCAGTTCACTTTAAATGAAGAACCTAATACAATAATTTTATAACTAAGCTTCTTCAACTAAGACTTATAACCTATGTTTTCTTGGAGTTAGTAATTCCAAATTTGCAAAATTTTAAATTTATAATTATGACAAAAATGTACAGTTAGTCACCTATTCCAGTGACTATCTGTACAGTGACACCTATGCCAACTCAACATCTCTTTTCAAAACAAATACCAAAAGTATCAATATATCAATTCAAGTGATTATAGAAAGCCTTTAGCTCAATGATTAAGGCAGTTTTTCTTGAAGCATTTCTGCTTGTGTGTGTGTGTGTGTGTTTGTGCAAGTCCAGAATAAACAATTTCTAACCAAAACATATTTTGTTATCTGGTGAAATCACTCAGTCAAATTTATAGTTCATTTTCAACTTTCTAAGAGTACAAAAAATTGCTATGTGAAACTCACTAAATAATTATCTAAAAGAGGCTTTAGTTGCTAGCTTGCTGTTATACTGAACTTCCACAGAATGCCATGACTTCTCTAATACAATTAATAAGGTTTTGTGATGCAGAAACGAAAATAATATCATGCTTAACACAAATGGGGACAGAGAAGCTGGAGGCCTCTCAAAGGAAGGTGTATCAAAAGGCAAAAGTTTCATTTGTTTAATGAGGTAGTTTTTGATATTTTCAGTTAAATCACAGTCTGATTTTTTTTATCTTGATCACTTTTACTCCCTCTCTCCCTAGCACTTCCCTCTGCCTTCTCCAGATGCTCTTCCTGTCTCCACAGTCATCATATTACATTGATACATAGATGCATACCCATGTTTATAGCAGCACAGCTCACAATAGCTAAATCATGGAGAGTCTATATACCCATCAACTTACACAGATAAGGAAAATGTGATATGCATATATATGATTCAGTGGTAAAAATAGATAAATTTCAGTTATCTGCAGAATAATGGGCAGATCTTGAGACCACAAAACTAGGTAAAATAAGTCTGAGACAGAAATTTAAATATTACATATTTTCTCTAATATGAGACACCCAAAATATAAATAATATAAAGGACAAGATTAAAAAAAGAAAAGGTAGGAAACAGATATAGACCGTATGGAGATGAGAGGGACTATTTGATTTTGAGGCAGTTCATACTATCAGATTTCTTAGAAATATCTCAGGGTGGTGATAGGGAACAGTTTTCTCTATGATGCCATAGTGGATTTAAAATGATTCCTCCTTGTCCTGAGCAACCCAAGTGTTGTTCTGAGGAAAAGACCACTTGAAATTGCCAGTTCTTCACATCCTAATTCCTATCATTACATATATTCTGTTCATTTTCCTCTCCCATCAAATCTTTGCCACCTAGATTTTCTCCTTACAGATTTTGAAATTATTTAATTAATCTACCAAAACTAACTTTAGTTTTCAATTCTCTGAAATCCTCAGTGTATGTCCTCTGTAACTTTCTCCTATGCACTTTTGTCATCTCTTCCTTCAGCAGGTTTTATCAATTTCTTTTACCCTCAGAGGGCTTATATTATGAAGTAAGTCAGAAAAATGTCCAGTAAAGGGTTCTTTCCTTTTTTTCACCATTCCTCTAGCTTTTTATTTATTTGTGGAATTCAAGTGGTAATTCAGCACTCTAGTCACTCTGGTTTTATTATTCTACTTCCTCCTTCCCCAGTGTAAATTCAATTGTCCATGGCTTCAGTTACTTTCTTATAAATATCCTAAGTTCCCTAGAACTATCATCTTTACCAACATTCTGGATCACTTTAAGTTTCACCAATGAAATTTAACTGTCTCTCAAATTCCTGTCACCAATCATTTAAAAAAAATTGCTATATTGTCTGTAAAAATGAAAGTGGTATTGTCACTCCTATACAAAGTTACTACTTCTATTTTTTCTTTCATGCTAATCACGTTTGTCTCAGTAAGAAGAGTATTTCAATTTCAATTCTGTTCTGCTGTATCTTCATCTTTTTTTTTTTATCTAGTTTCTGTTGTAAGAATGGAAAGATGTTCAAATTTTTCTCCTCAATCCTTCTCATCAAAATTGTGGTATTTCTCTTTCTGTTCCAGTAAAAAATGTTATTAAATTTATGTGTTTAATTTTGAGTTTACCATGCATTACTTTCCTTTGTAATCTTTCTTTTGCAATCATTCCAATGAAATTATTCTTGCAAAGATCCCTAGGTATCATATCTGTTTATCTAGGGATATTTGTAGCACCTACTACCTGAATAGTCTTTCTTATCTTTTATTTTTAAATCAGTCTAATAATTTCTACATCATCATTACTTTCATACTCTAGGTTGGCATCTTAGGCAGTTATTATTGCAATTATGTTTCAATTTATTCACTAGAATAAATCCATTACATGCTGCCCTTAGAAGATTTTTTTTGTAAATATATACTCCTCATCTTTTCAACTCTTCAACATCATTTCTTACCACATTTTTTACAACTTTGTCTTTTTTTTATTAAATTATATAATTTATGGTGCTAATATATATTTATATATATATTTGCACTTGTGAGCACAGACACACACACACACACACATATATATATATATATATATATATATATATATATATATATACTGATACATTTAAAATTCCAGAAATTTCACATTAACACAGTACTTGTCTAATATACTGCTCCTGTTTCAATTTTATCAAATGACTCAGTTATGTTTTTCATCATATACTTTTTGCAATACAAGATCCAGTAGTTCATGGTCATTTCTTGCATTTAGTTGTCACATTTGATGTTTCTTCTTAATTTCACTCAGATAGTAAGTGCCCATGGAAAACGACTTGAGTGATTACCTGTTGAGGGTGTCCTACAGGAAGTCACCTTAGCTATTTGCCTTTTTTGTTTCTTCATTTTTAGACTATAACTCTCTAACTGGATGCAAATTTGTTTCTTTTGTTTAAAATATTATTCTTTATATATCTTATCTTCCATGTTCTGACCACCCTTACAAATATTTCGCATTTCCGCTGGGTTTCATTTTCTCCACACTCGATGTTTGCCTCCGCCAAGTCTTGTTCTTTGTTTAGTAGCCCCAAGTAACCCATGAATACATGGTTTTTTTCCTCCTGAAATATTTATCAGACTCTTGGAATTATTCAATTTTTTCTCTATATCTTACAGAATAGTGTCTATGACTATTCTTTAAACCTGGTAACTAACAGGTTCATGCCACATCGTAGCTGCTCATATATGTGCATTGAATAAAACTATAAATGAATGGATAATAAAAATGTTGTATGACATGCCATTTTGATTATTTAGGAGATAAAATTATTGTAGTTGCAGCTTATAGATAGTAAGAAAGTCTCTTATTAATTAAATAACTGAAGTTTAGTGTGTTTTTTTTGGTGCCTTTATTTAAATTTTGTGGGGTCTTTTGTTGTTTCTGAGAATCTAAGGATTTTTGATTCATTATTTGTTATATCATCAAATATTTCTATTTTAATTACAAGGCAGCTCTAAAACTAGACAGCATCCAAATTCTTTAACTCTGTGTGTTAGCCATAGACAATCCTACGGGTCTGTTGGACTATATATATATATAATAATGGCTACAGGAATACATAAAATTGTTTTTAAAATGAAAAACTTCAGGAAATACTTTGAAACTCTTTTTAAAATTGTGTACTAAAATTCTTCAGTGAAATTTAAATGCAACCAGGCCCAATATACCAAACCCTCCTTGTTTTCTCATTCAGTCCTTTGTTCTCTTGAAGACTTGAATGTTCACTTTTCAATAATTTATCAACTCAATCAGAAAGTTTTAGTGTTCAAAGGTGTAACTTAGTCTACTGAACTTTGATTTTCTTTAACCTCCATATGACCACTTTTCCTAAAGTGAACTTTTCTTCTATCAATTTATTACACTAAACTACTCATATTTTATTTCAGGGAAGATTTTTTCATTATTCTTAGGAGTCAACTGCTTTGTTTTCTCTGTCAGCATAGCTCATGGGATGCATCTTGGACTTTGGACAAGAAAGTTACTTTTATAGTCTTGTAGGTCATCTTTTACTTCTCCCAAAGTTATTTAATGTTTTTTCTGGAATCTCTCCTGTCTCTTATCCATCATTTTGTTTCACCTTAGTGGCTTTGTCTATACCATTTTAATTACTTGTTTTTGAACAAAGTAAAACTTTCCTATATGATGTTATTGTTCTAATGAAAGGAGAGGGGAGGGAAAGGGTACTAAAAAGGAACTAATATGTGTTATGTCCATGTGCTAATTCCACCACAATGAATGCAATCACTGGATACTATAAATATGTATTAATAAAAATTTTAAAAAATAAGTATATGTGTCTAACTTTATCAACCATTTTGCTTTCCCTGACTAAATTTAATAGATGTGCAGCTCTCCCTTTTACAAAATATTTATCCTCTGACTTCCAATTAGGTTCTTATCTTCAGCCCTATCAATGCACCAATTTCTGAGTTTACTCGTAGATCACACAACAGATAGTTTAGACCTGAGAAAGTGATTAAGATTTTACTGGGGTTAAGCTCCAGTGGTATCTCACTCTCAGTTTTTATTTGCTTTCTTGTGTCACTATTGTAAAGGGAAAAAAGCCTTCACATCTATACTCTCATATTTGAATTGACAAAACACACGAAGCATAAAAAGAAACAAATGTGTTTCTCAATGAGTAAAGAAAGTTATTTCCTCTCTCAGGAAAATAAAAGACAATGAAGGAGGCTGTTAAGATCTATAAAATACAATAGTATTAATAATGCTTCTCTCTTAAAAAGATCACCCCAAGGCCAGTTTTGAGTGAATTATGACCCTGAAGTGGTTTGAGGCATTGAATACGCTGCTCTGTGGTTTGAAATGCAATGATACTGATGATTTTCATCTTTGAATTACAAAAGAAGTGTATGTTGCAAAGTCTGAAAAACAGTCCTTGTTAGATTGTGTCGGTTTGAAAACATCATGGTGTGACTCTGTCTTATTACTTTTCACCAAAATTTGCATGGTCTGCTGCTATACTGTCCCACAAGTAGGGTCACAGAAGATTGACCCTGAGAAATAATGAAATACAAAATTAAAAGAGATATAAAATATAACGTATATTTTTGTCACATTTTAATGGTTCTATCATTTATTTACTGCTTTAGTATACTGCATTGCACTGCTTGTTTATGACTAAATATTTCTAGAAGAAAGCACCATTTGAAGTAGATTAACTATGCATATCTGATCATGTCATATTGAAAATCTCACAAAGAGCTGTCAAATTACAAACCATTATTTTGATATGTAAAAAGTGTAGGCCTTTGGCTTCCACTTATGGGTTTAGCATTCTCTCATTATGCTCTCATATAATTTTAGAATAGTTTTAAAGGCTACGCTAATGTTCCAGGTTTTCCTGTTTCCATTTTTCTCCTGCTAATAATATTATTTGCTTTCAAAGTTCTGTATCACACTTTCTGACCTGCACAATACCTGATCACTTAGTCTATTCCAATTAGAAACATTTCCAAAATCCTTCCTCTCCATATTAACCTGAGTTAGGTAACCTGTGCACTGTTTAAAATGTTCCTCAACATTGTTGCTTATTTTTTAAATATTAACATTTTGTGAACCACAGATTTTGATATAGATTTTGAGGATAGATTTTTGGTTACTGTGTCTGACCTATGCCAAGTGCCCAAAGAATATTTATAAAGCATAGAAAACAATACTTTTTATAAAGTTATTTCAGAACATATAGGTTATACAAGTGGTATTTAATCACAAAAATGGATTTAAATTGGGAATCAATTCGAAACCTCAGTTCACATAATATACCTCATGCTACATAATATAATCTGGAATACTTTTGATTGAGGTTTGTCTGCTACAA
>RJWT010031897.1:0-14256 GCA_004365215.1 Cuniculus paca | reverse complement strand
CCCAGCTCCCCCCTTATACTCTTTAAACTTGCCGCGACATCCTCGGTGACAGTGAATTAAAGGAACAAGTTAACCTGGGTAGTATGAAAGAGTTAAAGCCTGGCTACTTAAAATGTGGTCTCTGCAGTATCATAAGGGTTCTCTGGAACTAAAACCTCTGAGAGTCATCCCAGAATGTGAATTTTAAAAGGTTTCTAGGTGCCCAGGATGGTGGTCCAGGGCTGAATTCTAGAGAATTGGAAAGCTGAGGCAGAATAGCCTTGATTTATTTTCTTCTTTTTTTCCCCTTTTCTTTTTGTTATTTAGTTTTGTTTTGTTTGAGACAGTCTTACTATGTAGTCTAGGCTGTCTTCAAACCACACTGTGTAGCCCAGGCTAGCCTCAAACTCACAGTGATACTCATGTCTCAGCTTCCCAAGTTCTGGGATTATAGGCATGTGCCACCATGCCTGGCATTACTGCCTCAATTTCAAAGTCAATTTGGACTGCATAGAGAGACCCTGTTTTAAAAAAAACAAAATCTGCTGGGGATTTAGCTCAGCAGTGCAGCGCCTGCCTGGCAAGTATGAGGTCCTGAGTTCAATTCCCAGTACCCAAAAAAAAAAAATCTTAGCCAGGTGTGATGGTGCACACCTATAGTTCCAGCACTGCAGAGGCTGAAGCAGAAGGATTCCTGAGAGTTTGAGGCCAGCCTGGGCTACATAATGAGTTCAAGTCCAGTCAGAACTACATAGTGAGACCTTTTCTAAAAAAAGAAAAAGAAAAAAAAATCCCCAAGTGACTCCTATGTCTCTCAACATTTTTTTATTTTTGTTTTTTTGCAGCACCAGGGATTGAACTCATGACCTCACACTTGCCAGGCAGGCACTTAGGTCACTGAGCTAGATCCTGGGCCCTTGTCTTTTTGAGACAGGGTCTCACTATGCCGTTCAGGCTGGCCTTGAGCTCACTTTGAACCCAGGCTGGTCTTGAACTCACAACGATCCTCCTGTCTCAGCCTCTGTCTCAAAAAATACCCCCCCCCAAAAAAAAGGAAGGAAAAGAAACAGGCTCTGCAGAGCTAGTTTGGGCCAAGTAAAAGTAAGAAAAGAAGTACACCCTACAATGTGAGGGCAGACCACCATGGAAGCAAAGATAGAGTTGCCTAGATTTTTTAATTTTTATTTAAAAAATTTTTTTTCGCAAAAAAAAAAAATTGCATTTTAAAAAAAGGGCCGGGGATCTAGCTCAGTAGCCTAAGTGCCTGCCTGGCAAGTGCAAGGTTGTGAGTTCAATCCCCGGTGCTGCAAAAAAAAAAAAAAATTGCATTAAAAAAATTGCATTTAAATTTTTTTTTTGAGACAGGGTCTTGCTATGTAGACTAGACTGGCAATGAAGTCTCAATCCTCCTGTCTCATTCCCTCGACTGCGAGGATTATAGCATATGCCCCCATGCCTGACTTTCCCTGGATTTTTCTTTCTCTCTCTCTCTCTGTCTCTCCCTCTCTCTGTCTCTCTCTCTCTCTCTTTTTGGTACTGGCAATTGAACTCAGGACCTTGTGTTTCCAGGCAGGCACTTTTGCCACTTTTCCCCAGGCCCTTTCCCTGGATTTTTCTTTTTTTAATAGTCATAATTATTGCTAGTTGATTCTTTTTTTGCCTTTGGATTTTTCAATGAGTACTGGCAGCTTTTGGCACGGGGACTGTGTGCCTTAATATAACTTTGATTTGTTTTTCTTTTTTGCCACATGGAGATTGAACTCAGGGCCTTTGCACTGAGATAAAGCCCTCTATTTTGTTTGTGTTTTTTGTTCTTTTTTGGGTGGGTACTGGTAATTGAACTGAGGACCTCACACTTGCCAGGAAGGCGCTGCACCACTGAGCTAAATCCTTGGCCCTTGTTTGTTCGTGTTTTGTTTTTGCTTTCATAGATTTTTAAGACAGGGTTTCCCTAGGTTGCTAAACTGCCCAGGCTGACTGGTTTCAAATTGAAGATACTCTCGCCTCAGCTTCCCAAAGCACTAGAATTATAGGCATCAATCTCTGTGCTCAGCAACCTCTGACATTTGTATAGCACTTTACAGTTTATCAAATAGCTTCACTTCCATTATTCTGTGTCGGAAAAAACAACGTGTAACTAGGACATTCTGTAAATGAGGAAAACAAGATTCAAATAATTCAATGACTTTTCCAGTCATTCAACTGTAAGATGAGGGGTCCCCATTTTGCCCCAGACTCCAGTTTTTGTTTTGTTTTGTTTTTGAGACAGGATCTTGCTATGTAGTTCAAACTGAATTTGATCTCACTATGTAGTTCAGGGTGGCCTTGTACTCACGGCAATACTCTTGCCTCAGCCTCCCAAGTGCTGGGATTATAAGCATGCACCACCACACCTAGAGAGACTCCAGTTTTAATACTACACTTCAGAATTAGAATAAGATAAATTTGTCCTGGGGATCAAACCCAGGGCCTAGGGTATGTATGCTAGGCAAGTGCTCTGCTACTGAGCTACACTGCCAGCCCCTCACTTTTTGTTCTTAGGACCCAGGGTTAATTTCCCTGGGTCTCACTTTCCTGATGGTGGTGTAACAGTGCAAGCACTTATGGTAAAGTGCTCAAAAAATGCCACTGTTGGGCCAGGGATTTAGCTCAGCGGCATAAGCTCCTGCCTGGCAAGCGCGACGTCGTGAGTTCGATCCCCAGTACAATAAAAAAAAAGAAAAAAAATGCTACCGTTTTCCAGCTGTCCCCACCTTCCCTTCCAGGATGCCTGTGGGCCCTGGATTCCAGACAGTGCAGCACTATACCTTCCAACGGCTTTCCTGAGCTATCCAGTCAGCTCTACTAGTGACATGGTCTGGATTTTCCTCTGGGTGATCCACAGGCCTGAAAGGGGTTCATTAGGTCTAACAGGTGAGTTAGATAAAATACTGTAGGTAGTCAGACAGGGCTCGGCCCTCAAGAGAGTCAGGGCAAAGATGAACTTATTACAATTGTGGCCGATTTGCCTCTGTTGGAGGCCGGGCCTCAAGATAAAGACAGAATGCCTCGGCCTGACATAAATTGTAACAACCGGTCTAATGAAGTCTAGGAAGACATCAGTCACCTCGATGGTCATATCATTTCCTAAAAAGTTCTTTATTCCTTCCATGTGAACTTGCTACGTGACTTGCTTCCCTATTGGGTCAGTATTACCTAGGCGGCTATGCTAATAATCTTTTTGGTTGGTCATAGCTGTAACCCAGGTTGTACGCACCTGGTTGTACTCTGTAAAAGTTCCCCTGAGAAGTAGGGTCCTTGGCAACCCACTTTTGGGTCCCCCTCAATAAATATTTCCTACTCTGAACCTCCGTTGTTCCTTGGAATTCATTTTCCTGTTACTTAGAATGCAAGTTCGTGTTACTTGGCACATGGGACATCTAGCAGGTTGGAAGTTATAATATTTACCTTATGTCATATTTGGAAGTCCTGATATCATTTCTATATTGCTGATTCCCTGAGCGTGGCTTATTTTATGCTTCCTCTCCTGAAAGAAAGAGTGGGTGACGGTGTTGCGGAATTCAGAGTCGGGAAAAAGAATAGCCCGTCTCAGAGGAAACAAACAGCTCTGGGCTTAACCAGAGATTGGCCTTGTGGGCGTATACGCGCTGCTCCCAGTCTGGCCGCCAGGAGGCGCGCGAGGAAGCTCCGGAAGTCTATCGCGGGACCGCGCACCGCCTTCTCCGTGTGATTCTTCCTTTCACATCCGTTGGGCTTCGCGTAGCCGTTTGTCCTGCGCGGCTACCCGTCCGCGTACGAATCTAGCCCGGGAACTGAGTCGGAGGAGCGCGTTCTGTGCGGTCACAAGCTGGGAACTTGCCCGTTCCAGACGTTGTCGGCATTGGCAAGATGTGCACCCTAGGGTTGTTCCCCTCGCCGCCGCCTAGGGGTCAAGTCACTCTATATGAGCATAATAACGAGCTGGTGACAGGCAGTAGCTATGAGAGCCCGCCTCCCGACTTCCGGGGCCAGGTGGCCTGGGCGAGGAGGGAGGGGACCATTGGAGCGGGGCAGGAGTAAGGGAGAATTTGAGGGATGGAGGCAGCGTGACAGGGCTGGGGTCGCAAAAACTGGTGGAGTGGGAACAGCCGAGTCTGGGCGGAAGACTAGAACGGTGGGAGTGCATTTAGGCCTGGTTTTATAAAGGATGCTGAGGTACTGTGGGGGAGTCCTAGAGGAGATGGAGAAAATCACCGCGCAGGGTGAAACTAGGTCGTCTGAGGGTGCAGGAGAACTATTAAGAAATTGGGAACAGTGTCTGGGAGAACAGGGAAGTAATAGCGTGGAACATTTTTTTCTCCCCCGCAGAGTTCCTGGGAAGGAAAAGGAAAGGAAGTTGACCCTTACTAAACCTTTGCTATGTAACAGGGAGGCTGTAAGTCAGGTGTTTTCTAAAATGACTCCTGAAAAAAATTACTCTAGAGCTAAGACTTGTTTACTTCTCTCACAAATGTTAACTTTGTGGAAATGGAAAACAGGTCTATGGAGCCTCTTAACGCTTAGCCCAACCAGGGGTTAGAGATAACAGGGAGTTCAACAAAGATCTGGGGGAGAGATTAAATCATTGATACCCTCTTTGCTTCTGGGCACTAGTGGATCAATCTTCCTGTCCTACACCTGGCTAAGGATCCCCTAAAGACTCCTGGGAGGCTGGACCATGGCACAAGAACTGCCTTCATCCATCACCGGGAGCAAGTGTGGAAGCGGTGCATCAACATTTGGTGAGGCGCGACAAAGGGTCTCCTGAACCATGATTTACAGATGCTGGAGAAAGTGATACTATCACTCCCTTACTTTGGGTTGATTTTCAGAAAGCTGCTTTATTTAGGCTTTCTCTCCATAAGAGTTGTATATCACAAATCTTATCAAATTTTCAGTCCTCATTTTGGACCTTGGGGCAGTGCACCAGTAGTTCCATTTCTCGCCTCCTTTCTAGTTTTGGTATATGAACCTGCTCCTTGCACTTCATGTCACTATTGCTTGTGAACTTTTATCTGAAACTCAGCAAGGTTAGGTACTATAAGGCTGCATTGGTTAATCTCATACATAGGTCGTTCATTTTGCACATGTAGGAGGGGAGCCACACTTGCTGCGTTCAGTTTCTGGCTGTTGCCACATTTTAGCTGTGTGGCCTTGGGCAAATTACTTAATTACTCTGTTCCTAAGTTTTCTCATTTTATAAGATTATAGTAATGATTAATTGAGTTAATAGGAGTAAAGCACTTAGAGAACAAGGTCTGGTATATATTAACCCCTTCAAGAGTTAGCAGTTTTCATCGTTATTATTACCATTATCATCTGTAGGAAAAATTTCTAAATGTGTTTATTTTGTGAACAGTTGTCAAAATTGTACATATATATGGACCCATAAGCAGTGAGTGTATGAGTGCCTAATTCCCAACATAAGTGTTTTATTTATTTATATATGTATATTTTATTACTTCAGTGCCTTGCTGTATAGCCCAAATTGGTCTTAAACTCCCTATGTAGCCTAGGCTGGCCTTGAACTTCTAAGCCTCTGAAGTGCTGGTATTGCAGGTGTGTGCCACCATGCCTAGCCCCAGTGTTATCAAATTTTGATATTTGGAGGTCAGGCATGGTGGCACAGCCTGTAATTCCATCACTTTAGAGGCTGAAGCAGGAGGATCGGTTCAAGTTTGACGCCATCCTGGGCTACAAAATGAGTTCAAGGCCAGCCTGAACTGCATAGTGAAACTGTCTCAAAAAGACAAAAAATAGGGCTGGGGATTTAACTCAGTGGCATAAGTGCCTGCCTGGCAATCATGAGGTTGTGAGTTCTATCCCAAGCACCAAAAAAACAAAAAAAACAAAAAAAACAAACATAAAGACAAAAAATATATATACAAAATTTTGATATTTGGTATTACAGAACAATTTAATTTTTTTTTTTTTGTCTTTTTAGACAGGATTTCACTATGCAATTCAGGCTGGCCTTGAATTCACTTTGTAACCCAGGCTGGCCTTGAACTTGCAGCAATCCTCTTGCCTTAGCCTCCCAATGCTGGTATTACAGGCGTGCGCCACCATGCCTGGCTTTTTCTTTCTATTCTAGTCTTCTCTCATCTCAGTCTAGACTTCTCTTTCTTAAATGCTGTTGTGATTAACAAGTTTCAACTTTTGATCTGCTCAGGAGGCCCCTAAAGACTCCTGAGCCTTAGTCACCTCATCTATAGTGGGCAGAACGAATTTTAGAAGATTAGTGTGATAAGTAACTATAAGAACAGTACACAGTATAAAGTGCTTGACCTGTAATTGCCACTCATTAAATATGAGTGCTTTTACTTATAATATATGTTTATTGAATGAATAAATGAAACTTGTAGAGGGGGACTAAGAGAATCAGAATACTGATTCACACTTTCCTTATTAGGCGTGATATGGGCCTTTTTGGGGTGCTGAATGAAATTGCAAACTCAGAGGAAGAGGGTAAGTGTTTTTCCCTCTAGCCTGCTCTAGCTCTATGTTTGGTCTTTTTTTTTTTTTTTTTGCGGCACCAGGGATCGAACTCACGACCTTGCGCTCACCAGGCAGGCGCTTAGGCCACTGAGCTAGATCCCCAGCCCCTCTATGTTTGGTCTTTCCCCTCCATATTTTCATGAACTCATCCCAAAATCTATTAGTCCAGCCTCTTACTCTTTAACCCTGTTTTTTCCTGTTGTTTTCTCTTTTCCTTTTACTTCCTCAAATACCCCGAGTAGGTGTGTACTCTTAGGTAGGTGCTGAGCAAAAGGATCTAGAGAGTGCTTGTCCTCACCTAAGAGGTACTCAGTAAGAAACCTGTGAATGAATTACTCAGAGCTGTTTCCTCAACCCCACAGTGTTTGAGTGGGTGAAGACAGCATCCAGCTGGGCCCTGGCACTTTGTCGATGGGCCTCCTCCCTCCACGGATCACTCTTCCCCCACCTGTCTGTAAGTTTGGCTGCTTCCTAGCCCTCCCTGGGTGTGTTTACCCCATCCCCACACCCTTCCTGTCCTTCCCCGTCAGGTTGGGTGGGATGACTGCAGGGGGGATGGTTTCCTTTTGTCGCCATGTCTCTATCTTGTTCTTACAGCTCCGGAGTGAAGATCTGATTGCTGAATTTGCTCAAGTCACAAACTGGTGAGTGCACAAGCCCGGGGGGCCTTGTGGAAGGGAAGTGCTGAAACTTGGAACTTTTAGGGGAAGAGGAAAGTCAAGGAAGAGACTTCTTCCATGCCTTTCCTGACTGCTCATCACTTTTTCACTCCTCCTACCCTCCACTCCCCCTGTCCTGCCAAAAGAAAAAAAAAAAAAAGAAATAGAAGAAGCAGAGCAAAGAAGCCAGGTGTGGTTGTGCACTCCTGTGATCTCAGCTCCTCAGGAGGCTGAGGCAGGAGGATTACAAATTCAAGGCCTTCCTGGGCAGTTTAGTTAGACTTCCTTATTTAGAAAGAAGGAGAGACAGACAGAAACAGGACAGAGTAGGGGTATAGCTTAATGCTACAGTGCCCCTGGCTTTGATCCCCAGTACTGAAAAAAACCCAAACAAAACAAACACACCCAACTATGTCCTTAAGTGAAAGGGAATCTGAGCTTCTGGGCTGGGTATGGGAGGAGTGGGTTCCAACTCTGTACTCACGCCTGCCCCAGGTCCAGCTGCTGCTTGCGGGTCTTTGCCTGGCACCCTCACGCCAACAAGTTTGCCGTGGCCCTGCTGGATGACTCCATCCGAGTGTATAATGCCAACAGGTGTGTGGGTATAGGAGGCTGGCCCCGACCTATTGGTCTCTTTCCTTCTAGCCTTGGTTCCAAGGGAGTCCCAAGAGCATCCTGCAGGTCCAGAGCCAGGTCCCACGGCTTCTTCCAGTATTGGGGTTAAGAGTTCTCCATAAATGGAGGTGTCTTTTCTAAACCTAACCTTTGTCCTGTCTGTCTGTCCCCCAGTACCCCTGGGACCCCAGGACCTTGGATGGGGTGGTTTTCGTCTGTGTGTTTTTCCCACCTTAAATGAGTCCAGATCCCCTGAGGCTTAGTGTTTTAACTCAGTCCCCCGCTCCTTCACCTCAGCACTATAGTCCCTTCTCTGAAGCACCGGCTACAGCGAAATGTAGCAGCTCTGGCCTGGAAGCCTCTCAGTGCCTCTGTCTTGGCTGTAGCCTGCCAAAGCTGTATTCTTATCTGGACCCTGGACCCTACCTCCTTGTCTACGCGGTGAGTCCTGGTATCTGTCTTGACTTAGCCTGAGGCAATGGCTATGCCAGAGTGGTGGGTGGTGAGGGGGACATTTTTGTCCTCAGCATTTTTCAGAACTGTGGGAAGAGCAGATAAAGGTGAACATGGGGTACTAGGATGTTTTTAATCTAAAAAACAACATAACTAGTGACATCTGGAATTATGGGAAGTCATGGAGAGTCTATTTTTTTAATTAATTAATTAATTAATTAATTTTTGCGGCACAGGGGATCAAACTCACAACCTCACACTTGCCAGGCAGGCGGTTAGGTTGCTGAGCTAAATTCCCAGCCAAGGAGAGTCTATTCCAAAGGAATAGAGATATAGATTTGTTTGTTTCTTTTGGTTTGTTTTTTGTTTTTTTTTGTTTTTGTACTGGGAATTTAACTCACGACCTCGTGCTTGCCAGGCAGGTGCTTATGCCACTGAACTAAATCCCTGGCCCTCTTGGTTTTTTTGAAACAAGGCTCTGTTACATATTTCAGGCTGGTTTTGAACACAGGTTTAAGGGAAGGGGAAGGGAATAAATACCTATAAGAATAGAAGCCATCAACTGGGTGTGGTGGCACACGCCTGTAATCGCAGCACTTGGGAGGCTGAGGCAGGAGGATCGTAGTAAATTTGAGACCAGCCTGGGCTACAAAGTGAGCTGCAGGCCAGCCTGAACTGCATAGTAAGACCCTGTCTCAAAAGGCAAAAAAAAAAAAAAAAAAAGTGGAAGCCATCAAAATTGAAACTGGGGTGGTGGTGTACTCCCCTAATTCCAGCACTGTGGGAAACTGAGGCAGGAGGATCAAATGTTCAAACCTTGTCTGAGCAACTTAGTGAGACCCTGTCTCAAAAAGGTGGCGGTGGAGCCGGACCTGGTGGCTCACGCCTGTAATCCCAACACTCAGGAGGCTGAGACAGGAGGATTGTTGCGAGTTCAAGACCATCCTGGGCTACAAAGTGAGCTCAAGGCCAGCCCAAACAGCATAGTGAGACCCTGTCTCAAAAAGACAAGGGCCGTGGATTTAGCTCACTGTCCCCTAAGTGCCTGCCTGGCAAGCACGAGGTTGTGAGTTCTATCCCCGGTGCTGCCAAAAAAAAAGTGGCAGTGGCAGTAGAAAGAGGTAGGTATAGCTCAGAGAAAGGCCCTGGGTTTAATCCCTAGTACACAAAATAATAAAATTTAAAAAGATTGGAGATATAGCTCAGCACCCTAGCTCAGAGCTTGCAGAATTCAGTACACAATTTTTTTTTTTTTTTGTGGTACCAGAAATCAGACAGGGCCTTGCACTTGCCAGGCAGGTGCTTATGCTGCTGAGCTATATCCCAAACCCCACGATACTTTGAAAATAACTAAATAAAGCTTATACCAATAAATGGTCTTTGAGCCAGGCATGGTGGCACACACCTGTAATCCCAGCTCTTGGGAGGCTGAGGCAGGAGAATTGTTTCGTGTTTGAGACCAGTCTGAGCTACAAAGTGAGCTCAAGGCCAGCCTGAACTGCATATTGAGACCCTGTCTCAAAAAGGAAATAAAATACTAAAGGTATTTCGATAATATCAAGGTAAAAGAAAAGCCAGGTGTGGTGGCACACACATGTAATCCCAACACTCTGGAAGGCTGAGGCAGGAGAATTATCAAGTTTGAGCCCAGCTTGGGTAATTTAGTAACTTAACAAGAACCCTTCTCATAAAAAATAAGAAAGGGCTCGGGATGTAGTTCCATGTGAAAGCCTGTGTTCAATTCCCAATACCACCAAAAGAAAAAGAAAAAAAATTGATTATATCCAGTATTAGCAAGACTAAGAAAACTAGTGCTGTAATGTCAGGTATTGTGGGGCAGTTGGTGAAAAAATGTATTATAGTACAACCTTTACAAAAGATAATTTGTTGACCATCCACCCATCCATCCATCCTTCTTTCCATCTATCTAATTTCCAGTACTGGGATTTGAATTTAAGGCTTTCATACTGAGCTACATTGCTAGCCCTCTTTTGAGACATCATTTCCCTAAGTTGCACAGGCTGGGCTCAAACTTGATCTTCCTACTGTGGCCTCTCAGAGTTCTGGTATTATGGGCATGTGCCACTACATCCAGCTTTTCTTGTTATTTGTTTATTTTTGGTTTTCTTAGACAGGGTCTTGCTAAGTAGTTGAGGCTGGGTTTAAGCTGTAGCCCATGCTGGCCTCAAACTCACAGCAATCTGCCTGCTTTAGTCTCCTGAGTGCTGGGATTACAGGCGTGGGCCACTGCTTCCAGCCACATCCGGCTTTATTTTAAAAATAGATGTAATAATTTTTTACAGCGTTGTTTATAGTAAGAAAAAATTATAGCTGGGTGTGGTGGCACATGCTTGTAATCTCAGCTACTTGGGAGGCTGAGCTGGGAGGATCAAAAATTCAAGGAGTAGAGCTGGATATGCAGGCTAACGCAAGAGGAGCTCAAAGCCAGCCTGGAATACATAGCAAGACCCTGTCTCAAAAACAAACAAAAACAAAAACAAAAAAATAAAAAACAGTTCAAGGGTACCCTGGGCAACTGAGACCCTGTCTCAAAATCAAAAAATTAAAAGGGGTGGGGAATATAGTTTGCTGGTGGAGTCCTCCTGGTTTTGATCCTCAGTATCCCCAAAATAAATAAATAAAAATAAAAAAGGGGTAGAGATGAAGCCTAGCACTAGTGCACTTGGCTAGCCTGCACAAGGTCCAGAGTGCCACAAAAAAGCAGTAAGATTTAAACATTGCAAGCAACCCCAGTCCCCACTTGGAGAAGCATAGCTGAATAGGCTTCATATATCAAGGAGAGCCATTGAAAAGAATGAGATGATCTGACCTGGAAAGATAGCTGTGATTTGTTGTAAAGTCGAAAAGCACTGTGCATCAGGGACCTAAGACCTCACTGGAACTGACAGGCGGTATTAGGTGGAGAGGGTGTCAGTAACTCTAATCCAGGCCAAGTATGTGGCTCTGGCAACAAGAAACTGGAGCAGACACAGCAAGTGCTCTCACGTGGTCCCAGTCTAGGATCTGACCCAACCCTGTATCTTTGTGGAAAGCAGAAAACAATGTGGGAGCACAGAGGAGGGAGGCGCTGTGACAGGAAAGGCAGAAGGGTAGTCATGGAGCGCATGGTGTTATGGGGAGGGTAGGTAACTGGGAAGATGAGAGGTGGGAGTCTTGGTTCTAGTGATGCCAGCACAGGCTGCATGGCCTGCCGAGAGAGGGCTGTGTTTTAGGATGCAGCCGGTTTACCAATCAGGTGTTGCCTCTTGGAGGCTGGAGTGCAAGCCTACTCCTTTTCACCCTGATCTCAACACTGCACATCACCTACTCTTCTCTGAGGCTGTCTTGGTGGTGATTTCCTTCTTTCTTTCTACCCTTCTTTCCCCTTTGTCTTCCATAATCATTATTCTTTCTCCCCTAATCTAGATTTGTTCTCAGAGGAGCCACAGGAAGTAGTATGTATGTATGTATTTATTTATTTGCACTGGGATTGAACTCATGACCTCGCACTCGCACTTGCCAGGCAGGTGCTTAGGGCCACTGAGCTAAATCCCCAGCTTTTTGGTCTTTTTTGAGGCAAGGTTTCACTATACAGTTCAGGCTAGCCTTGAACTTACTTTGTAGCCCAGGCTGGCCTTGAACTCAGAGCAATCCTCCTGCTTCAGCCTCTGGAGTGCTAGGATTACAGGCGTGCGCCACCAGGCCTGGCAGGGCTTACTTCTTGCTATCCATTTCTTTTTCTTTTTTCAGACAGGGTCTTGGTATGTAGTTGAAACTGGCTTTGAACTCATGATGATCCTCCTGCCTCAGCTTCCCAAGTGCTGGGATTACAGGTGTGTACAACCACACCTGTCTCTTCTTGCCATCTTCTGACTACACTGTTACCTTTCTGCAGACCCTCTTCTGGCTGTGCTCAAGTGTTGTCTCACCCTGGACACACACCTGTTACCAGCCTGGCTTGGGCCCCCAGTGGGGGGCGGTTGCTCTCAGCCTCACCTGTGGATGCTGCTATTCTGGTGAGTGGTCCCTACTCCCTGGTCATTTCAGCCACACCTGTCTTGAGGCAGGAGAGGTCTTCACATGGTATTGGAAAATATCAAGAGGGAAAGAATGTCCTTTCATTCTGCAGCTTACCTGGGGAAGGAGCTTCTCCATCCACTCCTCCTCAGATCTAGACCTGCCCATTGTTATTGTAAATGTAAACTCGTGTCCATGTGGTTAACAATTCCCTTTCTTGCTTCTGTCCTTTCTGGTTCTTGTACACTGAAGAGAGTAGCCCACTGTAAACTTATAGGGTACTTGTGCTTCTGTCTCCTGCCCCCTCTCATAGGTATGGGATGTCTCAACAGAGATTTGTGTCCCCCTTCCGTGGTTTCGAGGAGGTGGGGTTACCAACCTGCTCTGGTCCCCAGATGGCAGCAAAGTCCTGGCGACCACTCCTTCAGCTGTCTTCCGGTGAGTGGGAGAAAGGTAGAGAGGGCAAGGCCCTCGAGAAAGCCACTTAGCTTCTGGAATCTCACTGTGGACTGCCACAGGAGGCCAGGGCAGGTTTTGGAGCTGGAGGTCCTAATCCCTTTGTTGCCTGTGTCTCAGAGTCTGGGAGGCCCAGATGTGGACCTGTGAGAGATGGCCAACTCTCTCAGGGCGCTGTCAGGTAAGGGGGCCGTGATTCACAGAAGCTGGGAAGAGGTGATTCTGGTGGGCCTGATCCTCCAAGCCTGGCTCCCCACCTCATCTACTTCCTGTGGCCTCCCTTCCCTGACCCTAGACTGGCTGCTGGAGCCCAGACGGAAACCGACTTCTATTCACTGTATTGGGGGAACCACTGATTTACTCCTTGTCATTCCCAGACGGATGTGGTGAGTTAGAGCATCACTTCAGAAAGCAGAATATCTGGGGTGGTCAGAGGGAGGCAGCAACCTGTAGAACACCACTCTGAGGAGCCTTCAGACACACTGATGGTGTGGTGAGCTGGCCACAGACCAGTGGGAGGGCTGTTTCCTGCCCTGAGAACCTCTGCCTTCGCCCACAGCTGAGGGGAAGGGGCATGTTGGAGGTGCAAAGTCGGCAACAATTGTGGCAGATCTTTCTGAGACAATAATACAGACACCAGATGGTGAGGCGAGGTGAGCTGAGTGTGGGAGGGGTGAAAGGGAGAGGGGGTCACGTAACCCTCTTAATCCTCTGTCCTGGCTTGTAGGCTTGGGGGAGAGGCCCACTCCATGGTCTGGGACCCCAGTGGGGAGCGTCTAGCTGTGCTCATGAAAGGTAAGTGTCGAGGAGGAATGGCTTTGCTCAGGCCAAGGCTGCCTGCCCAGAAATCATGCATGTTCCTGCTCCAGCCTGGGATTTAGCTCTGCCCCTGCCCTGTGAGTCTCCAGATTGCCCCTTATTTATAGACTTTTTCTGTGTGTGTGATGCTGGGGACTGAACCTAGGGCCTCACAAATGCATTACGTGTTCTACCACTGAGCTACACTCCCAGCTGGACAAATTTCTTCTTAAAGGAAACCCACAGGTCCAGGATGGGAAACCAGTCATTCTCCTTTTTCGTACTAGAAACAGCCCTGTGTTTGAGCTGCTTCCCTGGTAAGTGCTGGGTGGGCACCATGCCATCTTCCCACAGCGCACACACATCCCACTCCTGACACCTCCAGTTGCCTTTCACCTGTCCTTCCACTTCCCCTAGTGGTATTATCCAGGGGGAGCCCGGAGCCCAGGCCCAGCTCATCTCTTTCCATCCTTCCTTCAACAAAGGGGCCCTGCTCAGTGTGGTAAGTCAGCCGGGCTCCTGGGGTTAGTAGGGAAGTGAAATTCAGGTGCTTGGCTGCTGCAGGCCTCTGCTGGGAGGCCGCTTTTGGGCCCATGGCCTGATACTTTTATTTTCCATTCTGTGCAGTGCTGGTCTACAGGCCGAATCTCCCACATCCCTCTGTACTTCGTCAATGCCCAGTTTCCACGTTTTAGCCCAGTACTTGGCCGTGCCCAGGAGCCCCCTGCTGGAGGTGTAGGTTGCATGCCTGACCTGCCACTGT
>RJWT010031896.1:0-14265 GCA_004365215.1 Cuniculus paca | reverse complement strand
TAGACCCATTGGCCTTCTGGAATGCACTTGCACAGGACACTGCAGTAAGCTCCAGCCTTTGGGCTGAACCCTTCAACCTCTAGCACGCAGACACCCTCTACACATTCCCTCCTTCAACTTTGTGCCTGACCATTGTAAGCCAATCTTATAATTTCTTATATAGTTGTCCATCTTGTATTATATCTGTTTCTCTAGTAAATCTTGACTGATACAACATAGATAACAAACACGGTTTTTTTTTTTCCTATGTACTGCTCTGAGAGATTTGCAGAAGTCTTGGGTAATGCTTCATGATGTGTAGATACACCTACTATGAAAATATATGACTCACTGTGGAACAGTGACAGTTCAGCTTGCTCTGGCTTCTTTTCCTTATGCTTGCTGTCACTTGTTTGAACTTCAAATGAAAATATCAGCATTTTAGTGCTTGCGTTAGCCTCTTTCCTAAAGAATACAAGCAAAGAAAATTACTTATCTTCATAGTAAAATTTGTGTGTCAACTTCACTGGGTTAAAGATTTCTTAGATAACTGGTAAAACATTAATTCAATTTAACATATGAATCAGTATACTGGTTAAAGAAGATTTACCATCACCAATGTGAATTGGCCCTATCCAGGACCTGGATAGAACAAAAAGGATGTGGAATTCCATATTTTGCCCTCAGAAATTAGAAACAGGTTCTCAAGCATTCAATTCACAAGATTTACATCAGTGGCCCCTAGATTCTCAAAATTTGGCCTTGTGTTGTTCTACACCTTTGGCTCTCCTCTCAGACTTTATGACTCCAGAATGAATTACACCACTAGCTTTTCTGGTTCTCCAGCTTTTAGATAGCATGCCATAGGACTTCTGTTCTATATAATTATGAGTCCGTTCCCATAATAAACCCACTCTGATGTGTTTCTGTCTGTTCTATGGTTCTGTTTCTCCAGAGAACCCTGATACACTAAGTCCTCAACTTACAAACTAGTTCTGTTCTGGGAGAATGTTTAAGTCGGATTCATATATAAGTCCAACCAAGTGAGTCTTACACACCTTTGACACAAATACACAATCTATGTATCTTTGTGTTTCCTAGGAGTCCCTTCCACATCCTCTTGCTTCCAGACATCCTGGGCTCATAAAACTGTCCTGTTGTGCACTATTTCACTGTGCAGTGAGCACACAGAAGCACAACTGTGATAATATCTGGCAGGCATGTGAGCTAGTTCTGTGATTCATTCATATCTACAAAATGTTTGTAATACAAGGTCTGTTCACAACTGAAAGTTCACAGCACAAATGTTCATAAGTCAAGGATTTACTGTCTGTTTTTTTTAATATTAAGATTTATTGAGGCATAATACAAATTCATCTTTTGCCTTGCTTTCCTGTTGCTGAGACACAATACCCAACACCCACAACTTGGAAGAAGGAGAGGTTTATTTTGGCTTACGGTTTCAATCCATAGTTTGCTGACTCCAAGGCAGAAACAGAGTGATGGGGGAGTAAGGTTGAGGAAAACGGTGCTCAAATCATGGTGGCCAGGAAGCAGAGAGAGAAGGGATGAGCTGGGGAGGGGGGATATGCCTTGCCAGGTCATTCCCCAGGGACCCACCTCCAACCAAGTGCCACTTCCAGGCAGCACATTCAGCTACTGAATTCATCAATGGATGAAGCCACTGATCAGTATAGCATCCACATGACCTAATCACCTTCCATATGCATGAGAATTTTGGGGGACATTTTAACACCCTTTTTAGTGTACAGTTTCTTTGAAAAATGAGTGCTGGGAAGTTGAAATTTAGAAAATGAAGAAAGCCCTACTCGGATCCTTGACTTGCATAAACAAGGGTCTTAGGCCTTCAGCAGAAGGGTAACAAGCATCACTACTTGTTCCCCACACTAAGCATAAAAGAAGGTGTACAGGATTTTGAAGCCCCATACCAAACTCAATCCTGACTACAATGATTTGATCCCTCACATTAATATAGAAGAAGGGGCATTTTCACAGATACAGATTTGTCTCAAATCTGTACTATTCATGATGTATAGCATTCAATAAAAAACTTTGGAAACATGCTATGAAGTGAGAAAAAAACACAAGTCACTGTCAAAAATAAAGTATATCATCAATATGCTCAGATGACCCAGATATTTGAGGCATCAGACATAGGATTTAAAATTAGTAAGCAAATGAATCTGTGTAAAATGTAGAAGATGGGGAAACAGATGGGAAATTTTAGTGGTGCTAAAAACTGGAGAAAAGAATGCTCTTGATTGGAACCTTTCACATATAAGGACTTTTCAGCATTGACTCTAGGGAACAAATTAAAACACATGCTTGTCTTTTCAATTTGAGCTCCAATGCTATGAAATGCCTCCAATTTTCTCAACAAAATTCTTTTAGTTTCCATAAAAATTATTACTTACTTTTATGTAGCACTTAAAATCTTAACCTCGTATCACAGTGGTCTTCAACATTTTGGCTCCAGGGACCGATTGAGTGGAAGACAATATTCCTGTGGAATGGGGTGGGGGTTTCAAGCACATTTCATTTATTGTGCATTTTATTTATATTATTACATTGTATATAATGAAACAGTTGTACAACTCACCATAATGCAAAATCAGTGGGAGCTCTGAACTTGTTTTTCTGCAACTAAATAGTCCCATCTGTGGGTGATGGGAGACCATGACACTTGAAATGTGTTGCTTATGTCCAGTCTACAGTATATTCTTGTTTTGATTACTGTCACTGCAGAAAACCCTGCTTCACAAAGATAGGATGTTGCAAAGGGAAGCAGACTTTTCAGTGCTTTTGTGGCATTCAGGATATCTCACTTTGACTTTAATCCAGAATATATGGAAGTTGAAGTTGTCCCAAACATATTTTCAAGGCCACTATCATTTTCAGTCTCAAGTAGTTAATCTTCTAGTACAAAAGTCAATGCACTTGGCTTATTCACAAATGGGTCACAGATTACTTTCTTTCTGTGTGGGGGTCTTTTGTGGTTAGAAAGTAATGCTCAAACTTCTGAAAGTTGATCATGCACCAGTTGGCAGAAAGAAGACTCTGGTTCAGTCTCTTTCAAGATCTTTGCTAATGTTTGAAACATCAAAAATCCCAATGTTATTCACTGCCCCCACAATTCCACTTTGGCTTTGAATGCATCCACTTTATCTGCTGACTTGAAGATAGTTGTCATTCTCCCCCAAAATGACAGATTGAGTTCATTGAGTAAGCAAATTTTATAAACCATTCTGTGTCACTGAAATGTGCTGCCAGGGCTATTTTTCTAAAAGCAATTTCGGAATGGCTCTCATAACTAAAAACTCTAGCCAGTTATCTACCTTTAGAAAGCCACATCACATGCCTATATAAGATAAGACACATGCTCTGCATCTATCTCCTCACAAAGCTGCACAAACAGATGAGTTAAGAGAATGTACTTCAATGTAGTTGATAATTTTAATCGCATCCTGCAAAACATTAAAGTCAGGTGACACTTTTTGGCTGACCAGCATTTCTCTATGAATGACACACTGTAGATTCAAGCAGAAGCAACTTCTTGGACCCAGTAGTGAAACCGGAGAGCTGTCCAAAGTAGGTGCTCTGTGCATACAGCAACACAAAATCACCAATTCAGTGTCCATGATATGTAATCATTTACAGACTTGAAAAGTTCTGCATCTGTGATGTTGATTGGCCACAAAAGTGCAACATCACATATCCTCATCCACTTCCTTCTGAATGTTCTGAAAAAATTTGCACAAAAACAAGCATTATTGTCAATACGAGAAGACTCATAAACCTGCATTTTGTATCACAATGACTCATTAATTCTCTATAGCAATTGTGTCTCAATATCTTCTGCTAGTTCATTAATCTGTTTAGTTATGGTGCTAGGCAAAAGACAAACTCATGCCACCATTTGAACTGTAGCCTGTCCTAAAACTTCATAACAAATGTTCTTGACAGCAGGCAAGATTAATTGTTGACACTAGTAAAAGGCTTCTTAGCTTTAACAATGTAGTTGGCGACTAAGAATCAAATAAATTGGACACACAAATGTAAATATCACATTGTCTCTCTGGTGTGAGAAACCGAAAGTGTAAATAATAAACAAAATATATAATAGATATTGTGAAATAGGAAGAAGTTCTTTAAAAGGAAAGGGGAAACTGGGGAAAGGAAGGAAGAGGAAAGGAAAAAGAAAAAAAAGGATAAGATGGAAATAAAGCATTGCAAATGAGGAAGGGAAGAGGGGTTGAAGGGAGGGTAGGGAAATGTGGGAAAAAAGAGAAGTTTAAGATCTATCATATCCAGGTACAAGTTTCTTAAGATGAATGTGATCATTATGTGTATCTAAATTGTACCAATAAACTTTAAAAATAGAATGATGTGCTGAGTGTACACACATTTGATGAAGTGGTGGCCTCCAATAATTGCTTCTGTTCCTCATGTTCATTTTTTTCTTTTGAAAAACTCCAAAGACTTGTCTTTTATTGTAGGGTGCTTGGTCTTCATATGGTAAAGCATTTTTGAAGGTTTCATAGTTTTGTTGGAGAGCTTGTTGCCACATTATATAAAATGAACTTGGAGAATGTGGATTACCTATTGTAATGGACCTGCTATTTTCTTTTAAATGCAGCTTTCTTTTTCTTGGCAGGTTAGAGTCTTCTGTATCTCATAATTGGGTCTTTCCCCCCTTTTAAAGAAGCTCTCCAGTGATGTTTAGGGTTTTTTTTTTAAATTTGTTTTGATGAGGGTCAGCTTGTGGACTTACCAAAACTGTAACTAAGACAAGGGCAAAGTGTGGAAAAGAGGCATGGATAGAAGTGGTAAATAAAATAATTAGTAGACCATGCATGGACTATCTTAAAGCCTATTCCCAGATGCAGCTTGTCACTTGTCACTCACTGATAGGGACTTGATATACATTTACAAGCAATTTATTTATTATGGTCTCTGCAATCAAACCTCTCTGCTAATGTTAATCTATATTTGTAACCACTCCTCAGTGCTAACATCACCACCTCAGCTCCACCTCAGATCAACAGGCATTAGATTATCATAAGAAGCATACAACCAAGACTCCTCACATGGACAATTCACAGTAGGGTTCACACTACTTTAAGAATCTAATTCTGCCGCTGATCTGACAGAAGTCAGCGCTCAGGTGGTAATGTGACTGACAGGGAACAGCTGTAAATATAGATGAAGCCTCATTTGCTTACCTGCTCTTCTCTTCCTGCTGTGCAACCCTGTTTGTGATCTGAGGATTGGTTCCCATGTTGTATTATGCTTGTTTTTGGGGGGCTAAAACTGGACTAAAATTTCAGATTTGTTTATTAGTTTATTGAGGACCTATCATGCTGGAATGCCATGGATACAATGTGACCAAGAGAGACACTGTAACTGTTCTCCTTAAACTTGCAGTCTAGTGAAAATCCAATATGAAGAAATGCCAAGCCTCAATAAATAGCAATTAGTATAAACACTTATGGATGAATGAGTAGTTGAATAAGTGTATGGATAATCCTTTTTCACAGTTATTTTCCTGTCTTCTTTATATTTTATTTAACCTAAAAATAGTGTTTATGTTCACTATAACATTGTTTTGGAATTTCACTGCATATAGCCTCATTTAAAAATGTTTTCTTTGTTGGCTAAATGATTAAAAAGTAGCTCTAAGTGTTGGATTTTTATTGCAAGTTCACAGTTTTTAATATTTCATACTCCCTGAGAGCTACTAACATATTAGAAGTCTTATATAACATTACATTGAATAGGACAAATATTTTAAAGTTTGTCTCAACTCAAAGTTATTTCATTTATTTCAATGAAATAGATTTTTTAGAAATATATCGCAAAATAAAGTAATAAGTGAATGTAATAAAACTATATTCAAAAGTGATTTATGTAGTGAAATATAAGAAAACTTAATATCAGAGAAAAATTAAATCAATATTAAGCTCAAAAAGCAATTCAGTTAACTTTTCCACTGCAAGAGCTAGATCAATTTTTTACATAACTTCTTTTAAACTTTCAATATTGCATGTCTAGTGAAAATTTATCAGACAGCTAATTTAATATTTCTTATAATATTCACTTCTAGTGAATATTCATGAATGCTTTATTATTCAAAAGATAAATAATAAAGCACAGCATCTAGACTTAACAGACCTGGGTTATACCATTTTGCTTTCAACACTTACTAAGTGTGGCTTTAGGCATGTTTATTTTCTAAGCCTTGGTTTCTTTACCTGTAAAGTGTGTGTGTCCATATGTCCGTGTTGGTGTGTGCATGTGTGTGTAAAAAATACCTACTCACAAGATTTATAACTCTCTATCTCCAGGAGATTATCTCCACCTACGTTGAACTTCCTCAGCAGCCTGACTATCCTTCATCAGAATCCAAGGACCAAAGAAGGTAGGGTTTTGTGTTGCTTTTGTTTGATGCTGAGTCTCCAGTTCCTGAAACAGTGACTAGCACATATAGGGTTTTCAGTTAAATTCATATAGGGTGAGTGAATTTAAATATGATGCATGTAATATAATGCCAAGTACATGGCAAATACAAAATCAGTATTGTTGTGATTATTATTTTACTGATTAATTAACCCAACCAGAACCAAATTTTAATTCTTGTCCTCCTATTCCCATAATCTTACGTTTCCTTAATTAACATTGTATTTTTCCTATAACTAAGACCACAAATTGTGAAGTCTTGTTTCTCTTTTTGTTGAATACTTCACAGTTCCACCATAAAAACCTAGATCTACCTTCAAAATATTGTTGCAAAGTACTGTTCCAGGCTTCTCTTAAAGTTCTGCGTGTCTTGTGACTGACTCACTAATGCCCTTTTTTGTCTCAAGTATATCCTCCAGGACGTTTATCTAGCAAACAGTTTTGGAAGGTGTAGTGTCTCCTGGGACAAAAGGGCAGCCATGCATTCTGTCTAGTAGTAAAGGCAATGTCTTTCTCATAAGGAAGGAGCAAACATGTATACTGTCCATTATAAAACATTTAAATCCTCAAAGCTTAGGATTTCCTCTTTTGGAAAAAAAAAAAACCCAGTGTATATGCTAGTGTTGCCTGGTCTTTGTTTTGTTATTCTGTGAGAATTAGGACTTGGGGAACTAGCATGAAAATGCTAATACTAGGACATAGACTCAATTGAGCAGATCCTGGAAGACTTCCCAGAGCAGTGGTGGTGAACCTACCAGGGCACATGTGTTGTTTATCTTTTAAGACAAAAAATGTTAAAGTATGAGTTTTTTTCCTAAACAAATACCTCAGTATTCAGATTTAATTACAGTGTTGACACTTTGCAATAAATAAGTGGCTTTGGGGTCACAGTTTGAACGTTCATCTCCGAAAGGCACTGTTGCCATCACTGTCTGAGAGTATGAAAACATTAGAAGAGCTGTAGGGGTTTGGGCCCAAGGTAGAGAGAAGAAATGGAAGACAGCAAGAAAAAAAGTGTCAGAAATAAATTGGAAAGAAAGGTGCCCTGGGTATTTTGTTCATATATGGCATGATGTACAGTCTAGACATGATAGGCAAATCATGGAGAACCACTGAGTTATTTAAACTTGAATATTTATAGTCTTGGACAGATAACAGTGGTAGCAGTGTTAATAACACTGAAATAGGCAAAATTTGGAAACACGGAGATCTTTTAAATCCTTTATTCAGTAAACTGGTTGAGAATTTATAAGAAATTCAAACAGAAATTGGCAGAAATAGGGTCAGATTAAAGACTCAAATATTACAAGAATTATAATATATTCAACTTTCTCCTCTATGTATTTTTAAAAAACTATATTGATTCATAAAAATAATTGTAAGAAAATTCAATTATGCTTGTTGAATGTAATCCTTCATGATATATCAAGCATTATTTTCTCTCCAATTTTTTTTTTGTTTGATTCTCAGTGTCTTAGAGAAATTATTGGTCAAAGATTGAGGAAGACTTTTTTCCTCCTTGTCAGGGAGTAACTTAATTATCTGGTTTGAAAGACTCAGAACGTTGAGCAAATTTTTATTCATTAATAATCAGATATTATCTACACAGTGGTTTCTCAATTCTCTACTGGTAAATTTTCTTTTCTAGAATTATTTAATTCTAATAACAAATGGCTCTCTTGCTATAAGTAACTGATAAAAGGATATCTATCTGCAGTTTCATTTCTGTAGATATTACCTGGTCATTGTTGCCCCAGAGAGTGGGGGTGGTGATATAAATTAATGCCTCTCTTTTACATTTGAGATGACTGATAGTGAGGCTAAGTATAATTTTTCCTTTATTATTTAGAGAATTTATTGGTGGACTTGTACTGTTCATCAAAAATATCACAAAATGACAGGTATGCAAAACTTCCTATGAGCAAGCAAGATAAAAAAGATTTTAATAAACATCTATGTTTTAATTTTTCCTGCTTATATCAGTTGTTTTCTTGGAAACAACAGTGTAAATCTTTCAGTAATATGATCTCCTGGTTTTTTTTTTTTTGGTTTTTTTTTTTTACCAAATTCATTATTTTTTAGATAAAGGTACAAGTCTTACAAGACAAATAGCCAAGCATTTTGGTCCATTAGCTGGAAATCTGAGATTTCTGAGCTCTCTCTGGAACCCTATAGTCTACTAATAATTTAATCACGCAATGAAGCTATCTATTAGCTAATTTAACACCAGGAAGAAAAATGAAGAGAAATACACAGGTTGGAGAGATATTTATCTGGTAGAACTGACAGGTTAAAGAGAAGTAAAAGACAAGAATTACTGCTGGTGTGCTGAGTGTGCACCACTGGAGTTAGAAATACTAGGAGGAACAGTTTTGGGAAAAGAAGGGAGATGAGTCCCCTTTCAGGCAGGCAGAATTGGAGGGGCCTGGAAGACATCCAAATGGTGATGCTCAGTTGGCTGAATGTTTCTGGAGCTTAGGAAAGTCATTTGAGCTAAACATTCAGATTTAAGAGTCATTAACATTTAAATGGTTGTTAAATTCTTGTAATAAGTGAAGTCACTCAAGGAAAGTGAATACGATGAGGAGATAGAAGACAAGGAATGTGGAAACATCAATATTTTAGCTGGCTGAACCTGGGACTTCTAGCTGAAACCAGGCAGTCTGGAACTGTGGGTGGTCACAGGCAGTAATGCCACCTAATTCTGACAGAAGTGAACTGACATCCTCTAGAGAAAAGCATCTCTGACACAGACGCCATAAATTAAGCTCAACCTATCACAGGGCTGCAATTGTAGGATGAATTGCTGGGCTGACCATTGCGGGAGGGGGAATCCTTCCCCTTCTGGAACCAAATAGGCAGGTGCAGAGGCGCTTTCTCTGAGTCAGAGGCTGTACCATCTGGAAACAACTTTTCAAGTAGGAAAATCCCTTAGTTGAGCAGAGGGGTTGTCAAGAATGATGAGTTTCTGGCTCTGGGCCGAATTCCTTGGCTGTTTGCAGGCAGCTCCAGCTGTAGCAAAGAGAAAGCAAAAGCAAAAGCACTGATTAAAAAATAATAATAATAACAAACTCTGATCAGATCCACCAAAGTTGCTAGGGTTAGGTAAATGAGAAAGAGAAAAGCAAGAGGTATTTTAGGAGGAAATAAACCTCAGGAACCTCTCAGAAGGTCAAAGAGGAGGGAAGAAGAAAATGAAAAAAAAAAAAGGGAAAGGAAGTACTGGGAATGGGAAAATTCTATTCCCCTTAGAGATTAAGGACATTGCCCTTGTCTTGCAGACCCACAGCGCTCAGTCCTAAAAGGTGAGGGTGGCCCACTCACGTCTCTCCCTAGGCCTCACTCACCTGCAAATCAGGACCCAGCCGGGGGCAGAGCAGCTCTAACCTGGTTGGATCTGTTTAGGGTAAAGGACAACTGTGGCACTTTATTGTCACTGTCTAACCTCATGTCGCGCCCCCTGGGGGATGCTGTTGCTCAAAACAGTGAGGACTCCCCTTGGCAGGCTTATTTTGGTCTCTGGACTAAACCATGATCGCCCATCCCAATTCCCTACTCTTACATTGGAGAGCTAAGTTGAACCGGAATGCAATTGACGTGTGCAGGAGAGATCGGAGAAGAAGGGGGAGGTCTCACCTCTTAACAACCGCACGCTGGCAGCATCACTAGTCACCTAGAAAAGGACCTCAGCAGACAGTTGAAAAGACCATTCCAGATACTGGAGGTAGCTCCGCAGCTATGCTTTTTCTGCCTCTAGATGTCGCCCTTGGAGTCAAAATAATCCTGGTGCCTGAAAATTCCTCCCCCAGGAAACGTGTCCCACAGGGGATGTGACAAACCCTAACTAGTTGAATTTAGACCAATTTGGTCCCAAAGTAAAGTACTGAGAGGGCGAGAAGGAGGGCAAATTACTGCTCTCCTTCTTTTAATATCATATATGTGATGAGAAAGGAGGTTAAAAGCTGGAATTATGGTACAATGATTTGAGTTATCTTTATCAGAGGCCTGGACAATGAACTGGTTTGGATAAAGAGCTATGTTTACCCCAGTGAAGAAGGACACCAACTTGTTACTGGTCCAAGACACCCTAGGAGGCTGAGTTTCCCAGAAACTTCTTGTGAATAGCTAAGATCTAAATTATTATTTCCCTGAAATCAGGTAATCTGTAGTTGCTTCAATCAGAAAATTCTCACGCTTGCTAAATTAAAAATACAGGAAAAGGAGAGTGTCTCATCACTTCTACTTGGTTGTGTGTCAGCCATGGTGCAGCTGTCTATGAGGTGGTGGGTGCATTGGGACACTCAGGTGCTGCTAGATACCCTTGGCTTGTGAATGTCCAGCAATACAGCCTTTTCCTTACCCATGCCATAGGATAGCGCAGAATTCACTTTTATCCACGTTACCACATGGCTGAATACCAAAAACAAATAATATAAAAATAATGCAAGAGAAAAGTCAGATACTTAACAGCAAACCACAAAGGCTTCTCTTAGATGTCTCTTATATATCTCCCCCAAGCTGCGGCGCCCCACACAGTGCTTGAAGTTCCTGTGTGAAAGGATAGCGAGAGGATGGAGAAATAAAGATAAGTGACAATATACAGAAAGCAGAGGTCAGGTGGAGCCCTCTCTGGCTGGGACTAAAAGGCACTGCTCAGCCACCGGCAGGTTTATTTATACACTGGGGAGGTCGATGTCAATTTCCACCCCTCTGTCTAGCAACTTGTTTGTCTGGCTCACCTGGGCACCTTGCCTTCTCAGAGCTGGAACAGCTTGTTTATGTGGCTCGCCTCAGGCTCTCTATGTTTTCAGGGCTGGCCTTGCCTTAGCCCCACACCTGTGATCAATCTCCAGCTTCAGCCGCTCCTGACACCAAGCAAAATGAACAGCAGGAGAGGAAGAATAACCACAGTGTGCTGAGATAGTGTCTTTCTCAAACTGTATACACAAGAAAACCAATTTCCAAGCATAAGAGTAAAATAAATAATTTTGATAAATATAAACTTGAAGAATTGGTGATATATCCTGTTGGTGACATGTAAAGTGAACATGTAAATGTTGTATTTCAAGAAAGAAAATAGGGGAAAGAAGGTCTGAAATGCAAGAAACTGGGTGAGGAAAGAAATGGTTAACACAGATAAACATAAAACATTTTAGGCAAAAAAAAAGGATGATAATAATAATAGAAATAATGTCTAATTTGAAGGATTTGATAAAGGACAGAGCTAAAACACAGGACACGAATGTCATGTACATGGCAGGGAACTAATAAGAGTTTAAGTGTTTCAAAGACTGCTTTCCATCAGGGAATAAAATTAAGACATTAACTTTAGATTTGATTTATTGTTAAAACATATGTTGTTTTGTTTAAATGAAATTTTTATAAACTTATAAGAGAAAAAGAAAATATAAATCCAAAATTTTATAATATCAGGTAAAAAGCGCACATTTATACTCCTGAAGTAGAATTTTTTGTTTATATGTGCACATGCATCTCTACACACAGATGTAATAATTTTAACAAGAAAGACCTTTTCTGTTACATACAATGCAAAGATGTCCTTAGGGTTCTGTTTGTATCTATGGATTTCATAAGCAGTTTTTTTTCATGTTAGAATTAAATTTTTAATAGTAATCTCTGTTAGCACTTGGTTTTATGACTTGATTCTTAGGTTTAGATTCATGATTATGAGGTCTTCCTCATTTCACGATTATAAAAAGTCCATAATTTCCTAGAACTCTTTTATTGTAGTCACATTACATTTATAGACAGACTTGGGAGAGAATAGATACCTTTGGAATGTTGACTTTTGCCACTCAGAGTCTGATGCACATTTTGATGTAGCTCTGGATTTTATATGTATAAGCAATACTAAGTCAATTCAGTATAGTCAGTCCCTGCTTTGCATAGTTGCAATATTCACACATTTCAGCTATATGCTTTAACTTGAAGTCCCCCAACAGTTTGGTTCAGGTTATAATTACTATGGTATGTTAAGTGTAAGCATCTGAATAAAGTACATATCCCACCAATCAGCGCACAGAAAACAGACAAGCCTTGTGATCAGTGACTGAGCATGTTACTTTCAAAATCTGTCCATGATTGGTCATTTTGCATTCAGAATTAAGTTCACACATATTTTGAAACATATAGACACATTACCCCCTTGTCTCCCAGTGATAAACTCTCACAGTATTTTACAAAATGGATACTCAAAAGAAGGAGATGCTCACCAAAAATAAAAGTACACCGAAGAACTGTAAAGTGGTAAGGTTGAAGGTGAAATGTGAACCATTCATCAGTATAGTTACAGGAGGAATAATGTGGACTCTTCCATGATTGGAGAAACTTGGCATGGAACCAGATAAATTCTGTGAAGGTGAATTTGTGGACAGAAATGAAGACAGGATGATGGAAAGGATAAAGGTGTCCCCAAGAAAGTGACACTGGCAAAGCCTTTCCCAATTAAAGAAATGTGCTGAGATACTTCTCGGCATTGAAAGCACAAAGGGTGAAAATCAAGAACATTTTTATACAAAAGTAACAGTATAAAAATATACTTTAAAAAGAAAGTGTTGCCAAAGTTACAATCATAACAAGTTCCCAGCAATAAATCTAACAAAAATGAGCAAGAGTGCCAAGGGACCATGAGCTCTTTTGAAAAATAAGTACACTTCTAAGATAACAATATGGAATGTATTAACTAGTGTTGATTTCTTACTTTTTTTAAAATTCTGTATTATTTCTATCCTTTTTTCTGTTTTGCTTTTTAAAATTAAAAAAAATAAGCACTTGTGTGAACACTTTAAGCTATTTGGCCCTACCTGTAGTGATTTGGAAGCAATACCCACAAGTTCTTCAGGACCACTTGCAGAAACGAGGACTCTTGGCAGGGTGTGGCAGTAGGAGTAAGAGGCACTAAGCAGGCCTAAAATAAAGCTGGGTAGTTGTCCTACCAGGGAAACCCTCAACCATGCACTCCCCTCTTTCACAATACTTCCCATCCAGACACTATGGCCCATTAAGGATGCCAATTGATAGCTCACGAGTTCACTGCTGGCCTCTTCCATAGCAGCATCCTCTGTTGTCTTGAGAATGCCTTCTCTTCTCTACAGACCCTGGATATATAATTATGAAGGTTCATCCTGGACCTATTTTTGTTCTCAAAGGCATAGTATTACCTGAGTGGTATCAGACATGGAATGCTGTTACAATTGTGGGTTTGCTCAAAGCACTTTACATTCACCTTATTGGGTTTATTGTCCCAGTAGCAAAGAGCACAGATCTACTGTGTGCCATTTCGCACACTCAATCCCTACTCCAAGACTCCAGCCAAGCCAGAGCCCTATTTAAGGGAGGAAGTAGATGAGTCAAGGTCTCAAATATAATTTAACTATTTCATTGATTTGCTTGTTTTTGTATAATATATAAAGTCACACTCAGGTTTTCAAATGGCCTTCTATTTGGTCCTCCTGGGTCGTTTCAAAGTTTTAGGAGAAGAGATTCTTCCTCATCAAGAAAAGAGGGTAGTAAAATGGAGTACAAAGGAAGAAATACAAAATTAAAAAATGTAAAATATAAAAAATAAAAAAGTAAACAAATTGCGGATATCAAAAGAAGGAAGGTAATATGCCTTTAAGAGCATCCAAGAGACAGAAGTAAGAAAATTAATTTAAACACCCAGATATACAAAATCATCGCCTTGCGTGCTTCCAAAAATTGAATTTAACAAAATTTCAGTCCATTCCCATGATTATGTTGACAGATTAGTTTTAGTGTGGTGCTCAGTGGCCTCCTCTACCCTGATTC
>RJWT010031895.1:0-14258 GCA_004365215.1 Cuniculus paca | reverse complement strand
CACACATGTGTAAACACCGCATTGTCTCCCTAGTGTAAGAAACTGAAAGACTCAATAAGATACAAAATTCCTGATAAATGTGGAGAAATGGTTCAGAAATCCAATGGTGCTTTTATTCTTTGATTTGATTTGTATGAGTCCCTTTCCTGCTATTTGAGAGCAATAAGCGAGAGGATGGGAGTGGCTCTTTTGAAAAATGAGATACTACAGTGGCCATAGCTCATTTCTTGTTATGCGACTTGAAGACCTGTAATGATATTCTCTTTTATCTGGTTTTATACTACTTTGTTTTGTTTGAGTTTTCTGTCTGTAAATGTATGAATAACCATTTTGAAGAAAGCAAGAGACACTAGGGTAACCATTGTTATTCTCCGGTTGTTATGTCTTAAAAACCTGTATACCTTGCAGTGTTCTCTTTGAAATGCTATTTTATGTTTGACTCCATTCTGTCTTCTTTTCCTTTTCTCGTTCTGTTTTGTTTTGTTGTGTACTATTCTCTTGAAAATAAAAAAAAATTAAAAAAGAAAAGAAAAGAAGTACATAAAAATCTTACCATATCTGTATTCTATATATTCAAATGAGTTAAGTAGAAACATAGAATATATTTGTAAGAACCAAGTTAGACTTCCTGAGATAAAAATTATGCTGTGTGAGATGAAAATTTAAACTGACAAGATTAAAGGAACATTAGGTATCACATGAAGAAGAAAATGGGATTTACCTTCATTAAATTCAAAGATTTCCATTGAATAAAAAATACTTCCTATATTTGAAACAAATATATCCCAAAAAGCTCATATGCTCAGAAATAAGGCTTTTGCAATGTGATTGCATAATGGGAGTGCTAACCTCATCAATGGATTAACCCATTTATCCTCCTCAGAATGTGCTGCTAGGAAGTAGCATCTGGTTGGAGGAAGTAAGTCACGGGGGTAAAGGGGGAAGGGACTATTCTTGTCCTAGATGTTCCTCTCTCTATAGCTCTTAGAAATCCTGTATGCTTCCAGGTTATTATTAGACAGACAGTTTTCTTTGGCAGTACCCTTGCCTCATATTTCTACCTTGCAGTCAATGACCAGGGAGTAAAACCTCTGAAACTGTGAGCCAAAGTACACTTTTCCTTTCTTAAGTTATCTATGTCAGGTATTTTATCCCAGCACTCGAAAATTCACCAACACATTACCATATGCTAAATATAATGGGTAAGATTTTGCTTGGTATTTTTCTTTCATTTTAATCATGATAATGTATATTAATAGTCATGCTAAAAGATATGCGTATTAACACTCATTCATGTAATTGCATGGCCGTACCTTTCTGATCAGTGAGTCTCAGAAATCCCCAAGAATTCCTGCGTGTACTTATGGAATCTGTGGAAGGGACAAAGTGTGCACTTGGAATTGATCATGGACATACATGGGTATGTATGTGAGATCTCTGTATCCAGGAGACTGGCTTCCTGCCTAAAGAATACGAACACACAAGATGGTTCTGGATTACCAGAGGAGCTCCTTGCAGAAACAAAGAAAATATTATTTCTTCCATCTGCCTGGCTAAATTTCCCAGCAGGGCTTTTGTGTCCAGAAGAGTAGGAAATGAGAGGTTTTCAGAGGGCAGGGTCCCTGAGGCTTTAGAGTTAAAACTGCCACAGTTACTTATGGAACTCACCAGAGATCTTGTGCCCACCGACCCAGGCCTCATGCGTCATCTCCTTGGTAAGTGAGTCTGGGAAAAGGGTGTGGAGGGGTAGGTGTACCTAGATTAGTGAAAAGACAAGAAAGGGTCTCTTGGATCTGGACCTGTGTTTCCCTTTCCTGAGTCGGCACAGCTGGAGCAGTGTGACAAGGCAGAAGTGGAGACCAGAGTCATCAAAGGTTCGCATCCATATGTTTTAGAGACTGTACACTGAAACCTGTCTCTGTAGTTTCCTCTGGGTGATTAGTGACACCAGAAATGCAGGGAGCCTGGAGTTTGTCTGTAGGAGATTAACACTCAGTAGGAGAGCAGTAAAGTGTATCATTCGAAGCCCAGTTATGAAATGTTGGAGTTTTCAGGTGTTAATGAACAAAATTAGGGTATTTAGTACCAAAGACTTTCCTTTGAAATGTTTAGATCATGGGGTACAAGTTAAATTTAGTGTCTATGACTTCAGAAGCTGGATACCAAGACCACAGCTGGATATCCGTTGGGTGAAAACAAAAGTAGTAATTCAACAGGTTTTGCTGCAGCCTAAAAAATTATTGAAAGCTATTTCTGCCCAAAACAGAACATTATTCCCAGAAGAGCAATGAGGTACCTCTTTGTGGGTAGAACCAATAAGGCTTGAAATTTCATTAAGAGGTAGATGTCTTACTTACCTACATGAATCTTATAAACCTAGCTGATCCCAAGAACCTTTCCAATTCTTTAAAATAAGGCTTCTCTTGGGTGGTATGCTGAGGGCTTACCAAGAAACCTACGGAAAGGCTTGAGACAGAGTTGTATTTGTGTTGATCTTTGACCTTTGGTTTCCTCACTCTGCCCCTGGCTACAACCAGAAAACACTAACTCTAGGTCCTCGACCCTAGTGCTGCCAGTGTCATGCTGAAAATGAAAAGCAAGACCAATACATGAGTGGGGGAAAAGGACAAATCTGTTCTCAGATAATTTAGTTCTTGCACTGAGGAGGTTATTCAAGGCTTGTTTAATAAATTTTGACTGAGGGGTATCCAACAACAGGACCAGAGAAATAAGAAGGGAAAAGGAAGATCAAATGAGAAGTAAGACAGTTAAAGTAATCCTCTTCTGTCATCCTTAGAAATTTCAATTTACTGCTGAAAATAGTTGTTTCAAACCTCCTCAAGAGATAAAATCACACACTTCTTCCTCTTGAATGTATACTCATGGTCGAAATACCAGATCTTGGAATTGCCAGTAATGTGCAAAGGTCATTTCAAGATTCTCTGTTACCAAGTTGAAAGTTTCATTCTTTTCCTAAATACTTTAAGATCCCTAGAGGAGAGATATTTCTTGGTTGTAATGAAACTGGGAGCTATGATTCATAAGAGTTAAATGTAAAAATTTGGCAAAGGATATGATCAGAGAATGAGGAAACAGTAAGTGACAAAACTTGAATCAATAAGTCTTTAGGGTGATGTTTGGAATTAGACCAAAGAAGATATACATATCATCTGTATGAGCAAAGCTAGTAAATATTGGTTCAGTAGTGACAAATCTTGGGTTTAGTGGGTCTTTCGGTACACCTCAAATTTATTAGTGAATGAATTCAAAGAGGAAAAGGAAGAGAAAGGAAAGGCAAAGCTTAGTGAACATAATATCCAGGGTATGCAGAAGGTTTTTTGTTTTTATTTTTTTGGTTTTTTTTTTTGTAGCACCAGGGATTGAACTCACGACCTTGCGTGCCAGGCAGGCACTTAGACTGCTGAGCTAGATCCCCAGCCCTGGTGTTTTTGAGACAGGGTCTCACTATGCCGTTCAGGCTGGCCTTGAAGTCACTTTGTAGCCCAGGTTGGTCTCGAACTCACAACGATCCACCTGTCACAGCCTCCCCAGTGCTGGGATTACAGGCGTGAGCCACCACGCCCGGCTATATAGAAGGTTTTTAAATTACCTACTCATGACTAGAAGTAATTTTCTATAAGCTATTATTTTTTGTTTCACATATTTTTATTACCATATATTGACTATGTATATATTTGCTTTTGTTTTGGCAGATTTGTGCATGTATATAATTTACTTTGATCATTTTTATTTCCCCATAACCCTCTATTTCACATGGAGGGCAATCAGTACATATATTTGAAACGTATGCCTCTCCCCATTACCTGCACATTCTGTAAGATATTATTTTAAGCATATCCTTAAGACTCTTATTAACTGTGAACCATTCCATCAAGCACAGTGTATCACCAATAAAGAAAAGAAACTGAGATGGCAGGGATGAAGTTACAAATTAGAAAAACAAATCAGAGCATATGATTTTGGAAATGTTTTATAGTCTTTATTAAACTCCTAGGGCACTGGCTCTCAGGGATAATATTCAGGAAACAAGAAAAAACACCTTTTTTATTTTAAAGAGAATAAAACCAAGGAAAATAAAACAGAATAAAACCAGTCAAAACAAACCAGTGTAAGTCATAGAGAACTTCAAAACATTATGAAATCAACAATACTTACCATAATGCCTCTTGTTGTCTTCAAAATACCTGCAGATAACTTCAGACAGATTAAAGATCAAACAGAACATAATAGATTAGAACCAATAAAAACAAAATAATGAATGCAATAAAGGACTTCAAAACAAGACAATAGTAAATCCAAAATGGCTACCATAATATATCTTGCCATCTTTGAAATAGCTGCTCATGCCATCGGATACAATGAAATCAACCAAAACAAAACAGAACAAAACCCAAGCCAACAAAACAATGAAAACAGTATCAGATTTCAAAACAAGTAATAGGACGTTCACAATGGCTCCTCAGGAGGAGATCCCACATATATGCCAGACCGCGCACTGCTGTCCTCTGAACAGATGATCAGACCACTGGCCCTAGACCTTCAAGGCCAGTGAAACACCAAAGCACCACAGGCTTCCAATCACATTTCAACATGATCGCTATCATCATAGCCTGTATTTCTCCAGATCACTGGTCACTTAACAGAGGTGGGATGGGAACTGGTTCTTCTTGTTTGCCAGCCCACATGGTGGAAGGGGCTGTGGTCTGGCTGTGCCCATGACAAGGGCAGCCTGCACATGGCACTGGTTTGCAGGGGGGCTTGCTCCTTGGTGAGGCCTTGTTCTCTCCCCTTATAGTCCGCAGATAGCACTGACTCACAGGGAAAGACTTCAGACTGGATGTCCCCATGCTGGTGACCGGTGCGTGGTGCTGGTTAATGGGGGGACAAGAATAACAATTTTTTAAAAGTGCACTAATGAGGGAACTGGATTATGTGAGGTGTAGGAATCAAGAGTCAGAGTCCAAGTGGAAGAAAATGAGACAGTCCAGATGCCAGAAAAACATTCTTAGTTCATACCAAGGGTGAGCATAGTAAGCCGAAAAATATTACTTTACAGTCAAGCAATAATGGACCCCTGTAGTCACATGTTAAACTGGTATGCTGTATTCATGTATTCACTGGAATTGGACCACAAGAAATTATTGAGACCTGCTTTTTTTCCACATTTCAATTCTGACAATTGAACTGTAGAGAAAATGTATAATCTTGGGAAATCTTTCTCAGGTTTATGATATTGTTATAGGGTCAACTAAATTCACATACATGATAATATTATAAGGCACCAACAAATCAAGATGTATAAAACTCAATTTGCATTTGCCAAGATCCTTACTAATATATTCTATTATTAGCCAGAGAACAAAATAGAATTGAGATGTTTTCTAAAACAGGGTAGCCTATATAGTCATTAACATAAAGCAGAAGAAATTTACAGGTACATACACAGATTTAGGGTTTTATGTGCCACACAAAAGTAGTCTAAGTACTTTTATTCTGTTTAGCTACCATAAAGACACAACAATTTTATAGAAAACAACCATTAAATAAATAAAATGTGTAAGTAAATTATATCAGTGTTGGACAATGTTTACAGTGGCAAAAAATGGCCAGGGATTTCGTTTAGCAGCAAAAGTGACTGCCTGGCAAGTGCAAGGCCATGAGTTCAAAACTCATTACCAAAAAATAAAAAAAAATAAAGTGGTAAAAATATTACCATAACGTAGCAGCTAGGATAAACAGATAAACTCACTTGGCCTGGATAACCTGTCAAAGTTTGTGCATTAGAAAACCAAGATATTGCAGCATCATATATCTACGGTAAGTAGCTAATATTTTATCCTAAATTTACAGAACATAAAAACAAAGCTGTAAGGATACATGGAAAAATATGGCAGCATATCAAAATGACACCAGCTCCATTGGGGTTTCTGACTTCCTCCTGAACTGTTTGGTCAGGTCCCCACACTGGCGACTCTGGCTGTCCCTGCCCCTCAGCCTCCTCTTCCTCCTGGCCATGGGGGCCAATGCGATTCTACTGACCACCATCCGGATGGAGGCCTCTCTGCACGAGCCCATGTACTACCTGCTCAGCCTGCTCTCCTCGCTGGACATCGTGCTCTGCCTCACTGTCATCCCCAAGGTCCTGGCCATCTTCTGGTTTGACAGCAAATCCATCAGCTTCTCTGCCTGCTTCCTTCAGATGTTCATCATGAACAGCTTCCTAGCCATGGAGTCCTGTACATTCATGGTCATGGCCTATGATCGCTATGTGGCCGTCTGTCATCCTCTGTTGTACCCCTCCATCATCAATGAGCAATTTGTAATCAAAGCCGTTTTTTTTATTCTGGCCAGAAATATCCTTTTTCCCATGCCCATCCCCATTCTTTCAGCAGAACTCCATTACTGTGAGAAAAATGTCATTGAGAACTGCATCTGTGCCAATATGTCTGTCTCCAGGCTCTCTTGTGATGATGTCACTCTCCACCGCTTTTATCAGTTTGCTGTAGAATGAACTATAGTAACCTCTGACTTCATCCTCATCTTCTTCTCTTACACGCTCATACTGAGAGCTGTGCTGAGACTCAAGGCAGAGGGTGCTGTGGCCAAAGCCCTAAGCACGTGTGGCTCCCACTTCATCCTTATTCTCTTCTTTAGCACCATCCTTCTGGTCTTTGTCCTCACTCATGTGGCTAAGAAGAAAGTCTCTCCTGATGTGCCAGTCTTGCTCAACGTCCTCCACCATATCATCCCTGCAGCCCTCAACCCCATTGTTTATGGGGTGAGAACCCAGGAGATCAAGCAAGGAATCCAGAAGTTACTGAAGAAAGCATGGTCCTAAGGGTAACTGGAGCTCTGCAACCCGAATGCAAATATTCATTATTCAGTTATTTGGAAATTGGTCTGAAAGTCCTCACTCAGACACCAATTTTCCAAGACAAAAGTAAGTACTAATTCTGAAGTCAGTTCCAGACTCTATTCTTCAAACATCAACAGGCTCTCGAAAAAAGAAATCTCATGTCACTCTGATGATTTACCAAGATTTATTATTCTGATTTCTCTATAATATATAAAGTAGAGTGTGAAGGTGTCCAGACTATGAGGTTGAATTCTATAGTGAAACACTAATGCCCAGCTAGTATGGAATATACATTCTCAGTATGTTTAATTTCTAAAATACATAATTTTTATATGAGTGCCCTTATATTAATTTGTTTTTGCAGATATCATTATTATTGTGAACCTGCACATGTAGTATAGATAGGAAAAGTCCACAGCAACTTAAATGTCAGCTTTTAATGATAGAAACTCACTAGAATCCATACATTTCCTTTGCTTTCCAACAATTATGCCAACACCATATTTTACCTCTACTTTTTCAAGCGAAGTTTCTGTGTTTCTGACATGAACACCCATGAAAGAATGGAGCCATTGAAAGAATTACTGTGACGTGGAGCAATGATATTTTCTGGGTTTAGAAGAAATAATTAACGCATAAAGCCCGTTTGTAATATGCTGCTTTGCAAAGTTTGGAATTTTTGCATGACATTCATGTACATTTCCTAGAAAATTTCAAGGCATAAGAATTTCAAAGGAAAACCTTTTTTCATGTTCCATCATTAGTGGAGCCCCATAACCAGAACACCACTCACAAAATTCTTTTCATCACTGCACTTGAAGCTTCAACTGTGGGTTCACAATGACTTCTTTGTGATCTGTGTACTGGGCTCTGCCTTAGTGTGCTAATATGTCACAACATGAGAACATCCCATAGTAGTTACATTTGAATTTACTGGGACTCGGTAAAAACTTGGCCAATGTTTTTTAAACTACATTGTTGCTTCAAAAACTCCATGAGAGCTTGAAATTATGAAGATACAGAGAAGTTTGCAGTAATCACAATAGTCATACGGTATTGAGGCAAAATACAAATCAGTGTGGTCCCACAAATGTTGAACGAGTGTTTTCCTCTAGAAAGAAACAATTGCAAAGAAATAGGTTACACATATGTGCAGCAAGTGACTTGAGAATGACAGACGGCCTGAGGTGGTGAGAGGGTGAGCTTCAAGTTCTTCTTCAAGGCCTTTGCAAATATTTGTGGCTGACTGGGAACAATTCAAGAGGCTCATTTGTTTCAGGATCCTGATCATTCTCAGAAACATAAGCTAATTGCTTTGAATACATTTCTAGTTCTAAGAGTCTATGAACTACTCACTGTCTAAGACGGGCATCACTCACACTATTTCCACTCCTCTGTAAATCACACGGAAACACAGGTATGGAGACTTCCACATCCTCTCAATGAAAACTGAGCAGTTAGATAAAATGAATTTTTGCAAATACAATTTGTGCTTTTATTCACACACAAAAATAGAAATGAACCAATAACAAATACTGGTAGGGCTATGGGGAAAATAGAAACCTTCTCAGCTGTTGATGGGAGTGTAGAGGCTGGTACTAGAGCTGTGAAAATTAGTCTGTTGATTGCTCAAAATACTAGGTTTGAAGTTTCCATTCCATCCAGCTGTTCTCCTTTTGGGTATTTCTCTAGAATTTAAATCATACCACAAAGATACATGTGCACCCATGTTCATAGCAGCAAAATTTGTAATAGCTAAATTTTGGAAACAACCCAAATGCCCACCAACCACAGAATCAATATAAAAACAAATGTGTGGTATTTTTATGCAATCAAGTACTACTCATCTATAAAGAAGGATAAACTTGAGTCTTTTACGGGTAAATGGATGCAACTTGAGAACATACTCATAAGTGAAATAAACCACACTTTCACGTGTAAAAATTGTATTGTCTCCCTAGTGTAAAAAACTGTAAGAACAAATAGGACCAAAAATGTACAATAAATATTATGAAAGTGAAAGAAACTGCTCAAAAGAAAAGAAAAACTGGGATGGGTGAATGGAGAAAAGAAAGAAGGGAAACGATTATATATATATATATATATATATATATATATATATGATAGATAATTATACTAGTAATCTCTGTTCATCAAAAAAATGGTTCATGCTTTCTTTGTTTGATCATATTTACATGCCTGTATCTCATACTCTGTGCACTACCTTGAAGATAACAATATGCAATATATTAACCCTTGTTAATCTCCTATTATGTTGCTTTGAAATTCTGTATCATTGTTTTTGTTCTTTTTTCAAATTAGAAAAACTCCAGTAAAGCTGTAAAAACCAATTTGCACTTTCCTAACATGATCACAGTTTTTCCTAATGACAACTGAACGCATTAGCATTGAAAGGCTATGGACTGCATAAGTGGCATCCTCTCTCTGAAACCAGCCTGCTGCTCTGTGCACATCCTTCAGAGAGAACTAGGCCTCCATAAACTGAGCCTGGAAATTCCTTTAGAACAACCTGGGTGATGGTTTAGGGGTACAGGCTACTGAGGTTCCTGCTTCTTCCTGCTTTGGCTGCTGCTGAGGAGGGAGGAGGAGTTGGAGCTCCCACCAGGCTTCTGACACGTTCCCCTTGCATGTCCTTTCCCTCTTTTGTTTGATGATTCTCATTGTTCCAGACCTTTTCATTCTCCCATTCTTTTCCTTCATTTTTCATTTATTGCTTTTCTCACATAAACAAGAAAATGGAATTTAATCTCATCAAATTGAAAGATTTCCATTGAAAAAATAACACTTGCCATAATTTGGATCAAAAATATCCCCTGAAAGGCTCATATGCTCAGAGATGAGGCTTTTGGAATGTGATTACATCATGGGAGTGCTAAGCTCATCAGTGGATTAATCCATTGACCCTCAACTGAATGTGTTGCTAGGAAGTGGCATCTGACTGGAGGAAGTAAGTCACTGGGGCAAAAGGTGAAGGGACTGTTGTTGTTCTGGAGGTTCCTCTCTCTATGGCTTTTTGAAATCCTGTGTGCTTCCAGGTTAGTATCAGAGGAGCAGTTTTCTTCTGCAGTAACCTTTCCCCAAGACATTTGCACCTTGCTGTCAACAAACAAGGAATAAAACCTCTGAAACTGTGAGCTAAATACTCTATTCCTTACTTAAATGATCTACATCAGGTATCTTGTCCCTGCTATGGTAAGCTGACCAATGCATCAGCATATTCTAAATTTTCTAGACAAGATTTTGTTGTTTTATTCTTTCATTTTAATCATGATAATGTCATGCTAAAAGATATGCATATTAACACTCATTGATGCAATTGCATGGCTGTACCTTTCTGATCAGCGAGTCAGAGAAATTCCCAAGAATGCCTGCGTGTAACTTATGGAATCTGTGGAAGATACAGTGTGCACATGGAATTGAGCATGGACATACATGTATGTGAGATCTCTGCACCCAGGAGACTCGCTTCCTGTCTAAAGAATACAAACGGCCAAGTTGGTTCTGGGTTATCAGAGGAGAGCCTAGCAGAAAGAAAGAAAGAAAATATTATTTCTTCCATCTGCCTGGCCAAATGTCCCAGCAGGGCTTTTGTGCCCAGAAGAGCAGGAACTGAGAGGTTCTCAGAGGGCAGGGTCCCTGAGGCTTTAGAGTTAAAACGGCCACAGTTACTTATGGAACTCACCAGAGGTCCAGTGTGCAAGCATCAGCTCCTCAGTGAGTGAGACTGGGAAAAGGGTGAGGAGCGGTGGTTGAACCCCTAGGTTAGTGAAAAGACAGGAGAGAGCCTCTCAGATCTGGACCTGTGTTTCCCTTTTCTGAGTCGCTACAGCTGGAGCAGTGTGACAAGGCAGAAGGGGAAATCAGATGACATGAGAGGTGGAAAGGACAAATTTGTTCTCAGATAATGTAGTACTTGGTCTGAGGAGGTTATTCCACGTTTGTTTAATAAATTTTGATGGAGGGATATCCAACAACATGACCAGAAAAATAAAAAGAGAAAAGGAAGATCAAAGCAGAAGTGGGACAGCTAAAGTAATCCTCTTCTGCCATCCTTAGAAATTTCAGCTTAGCCGGGTGTGGTAGCTCATGCCTGTAATCCCAGCACTCGGGAGGCTGAGACAGGCGGATCGTTGAGAGTTCGAGACCAGCCTGGGCTACAAAGTGAGTTCAAGGCCAGCCTCAACGGCATAGTGAGACCCTGTCTCAAAAACAGGGCCGGGGATCTAGCTCAGCGGTCTAAGCGCCTGCCCAGCAAGCGCAAGGTTAGTGAGTTCAATCCCCAGTGCCACAAAAAAATAAAAAAAAGAAAGAAAAAAGAAATTTCAGCTTATTGCTAAAAATAAGTGTTGCAAACCTCTGCAAGAGACAACACCACACACTTCTTCCTCTTGAATGTATACTCATGGCTGAAATATCAGATCTTCCAATTGTTGGTAACCTGAAAAGGTCATTCCAAGATTCTTTCTGTATCAAGCCGAGAACTTCATTCTTTTCCTTAATAATTTATGACCTTTAGAAGAGATAAGCTTCTTCATTGTAACGAAATATGGGAGCTATGATTCATGAGAGTTAAATGTAAAAGTTTTTCAAAGGCTATGATGAAAGTTTGAGAAAACAGGTGACAAAACTAAATCAGTAAGTCTTTAGGGTGATATTTGGAATTAGACAAAAGAACATGCACATATCATGTGTATGAGCAAAGCTCGTAAAGGTTGGTTCAATAGTGACAGATCTTGAGCCTAGTGGGTCTTTTGGCATACCTCAGATTTACAAGTGAATGCATTCAAAGAGGAAAAAGAAAAGAAAGGTAAAGCTTAGTGAACATAATATTCAGGATGTATAGGTTTTTAAATTACCTACTCATGATTGCAAGTAATTTTCTACAAACTATTATTTTTTGTTTCACATATTTTTATTACCCCATATTGATTATATTTATATATTAATTGGTTTTATTTTGGCAGATTTGTACATGTATATAACTCATGTTGATCTCTTTTACCTGCCCCATAACCCTATACTCCCACATGGAGGAGAATCATTATATACATGTGGAATATGTACCTCTCCCCATTACCTGCACGTTCTGTCAGATAGTATTTTAATGCAATCCTTAAGATTCTCATTAACTGCAATCCACTCCATCAAGCACAATGCACAAGTACTAAAGAAAACCAACTGAGATGGGAGGGATGAAGTTATGAATTAGAAAAGTAAATCAGAGCTATGATTTTGGAAATATTTTATAATCTTTCTTAAGTCCTAGGGTGTTGGCTCTTAGGGGTAAAATTCGGGACATCAATAAGAAAAACATTTTTTGAAAGTCATGAAAACAAACAGTTTCTGCTGTCATTGTTTGATTATTTGATCATTTTTTATGCCGAGAGCTTGTAACCTGAACAACTACTTCTAAGATAGCAATATGAAATGAATTAACTAGTGTTGATTTCTTACCGTGGTTTTGTTTTGTTTTTCTTTCTTTTTTAAAAATTCTGCATTATTTCTATCTTTTTTTCTGTTCTGTTTTTTAAACAAAAAAAAACTCAACTAATGAGGGAATTGGATTATGTGAGGTATAGGAATCAAGAGTCATAGTTCAAGTGGAAGAAAATGAGACACTCCAGACACTAGAAAAACATTCTCAGCTCGTAGGAAGGGTGAGAACAGTAAATCGAAAATATTTTTTTATATGGCAAGAACAATAGACCCATGTAGTGACGTGCGGAACAGTTATGCTGTATTTATATTTTCACTGGAATTATTCAGGATTCATTTTTTCCATATTTGAATTCCAAAAAATAAACTGTGGAAAAAGTGCATATCTTGGGGAATCTTTCTCAGTTTTATGATGCTGTTAAATGGTTAATTTCACTTGCTTGCTAGTATTATAAGCCACCAATGAATTAAGATGTATAAAATTCAATCTGGGGACTGGAATTTAGCTCAGTGGTGCAGGTGCTTGCCTGGAAAGTATGAGCTCCTGAATTTGATCTCTGCTATCAAAAAAAAAAAGATTCAATCTGCATTTGTCAAGATCTTCACTAATGTGTTCTATTATTAGCCAGAGAACAAAAATAGAACTGAGACGCTTTCCAAAACATGGTAGCCTATGTATTCATTAACATACACAGGAAAAAATTCATAGGTACAAATACAGTTTTAGAATCTCATCCGTCACAAAAAAGTAGTCTAAGTAGTTTTCTACTTTTTAGTGACTGTAAAGAGAGAACAATTTTAATGAAACCAAGCATTAAATGAATGAAATGTGTATGTAAATTATATTAGTATTTGACAATGTTTAAAGTGGTACAAATATTGCCATAACATGGCAAACAAATAAACAGATGAACTCATTTCACCTGGATAACCAGTCACAGTCTGTGCGTTGGTAAAGTAACTTACTGCAGCATCATATATCTACAGTCAGTAGCTGAGATTTTATCCTAATTTTACAGATAGTAAAAAGAAAGTAGTGAGGATACATGGCAAATCATGGCAGCATATCAAAATGACACCAGCTCCACTGGGGTTTCTGACTTCCTCCTGAACTGTTTGGTCAGGTCCCCACACTGGCGACTCTGGCTGTCCCTGCCCCTCAGCCTCCTCTTCCTCCTGGCCATGGGGGCCAATGCGATTCTTCTCATCACCATCCGGATGGAGGCCTCTCTGCATGAGCCCATGTACTACCTGCTCAGCCTCCTCTCCTCACTGGACATCGTGCTCTGCCTCACTGTCATCCCCAAGGTCCTGGCCATCTTCTGGTTTGACAGCAAATCCATCAGCTTCTCTGCCTGCTTCCTTCAGATGTTCATCATGAACAGCTTCCTAGCCATGGAGTCCTGCACATTCATGGTCATGGCCTATGATCGCTATGTGGCTGTCTGTCATCCTCTGTTGTACCCCTCCATCATCAATGAGCAATTTGTAATCAAAGCCGTTTTTTTTATTCTGGCCAGAAATATCCTTTTTCCCATGCCCATCCCCATTCTTTCAGCACGACTCCATTACTGTGAGAAAAATGTCATTGAGAACTGCATCTGTGCCAATATGTCTGTCTCTAGGCTCTCCTGTGATGACGTCACTCTCAATCGCTTTTATCAGTTTGCTATAGGATGGACTATGCTAGGCTCTGACCTCATCCTCATCTTCCTCTCTTACACGCTCATACTGAGAGCTGTGCTGAGACTCAAGGCAGAGGGTGCTGTGGCCAAAGCCCTAAGCACGTGTGGCTCCCACTTCATCCTTATTCTCTTCTTTAGCACCATCCTTCTGGTCTTTGTCCTCACTCATGTGGCTAAGAAGAAAGTCTCTCCTGATGTGCCAGTCTTGCTCAACGTCCTCCACCATGTCATCCCTGCAG
>RJWT010031894.1:0-14237 GCA_004365215.1 Cuniculus paca | reverse complement strand
ATAAAATCAGCATGGTATTGGAATCAAAACAGACTGGAAGATCAGTGGAATAAATTAGAAGATACAACCCCAAGTACAAACACACTCAGCCACCTTATCTTTGACAAAGGGGCCAAACATGTTCACTGGAAGAAAGATAGCCTCTTTAATAAGTGGTGCTGGAAAAACTTGCTTTCCATATGCCAAAAACTAAAACTAGACCCAAGCCTATCACCATGCACTAAACTAAAGTCAAAATGGAAGAGATCTAAATATTAAAACAGAAATCCTAAATCTGCTGGAAGACAAAGTAGGTAGAAATCCTAAAGACATAGAGGTAGGTGGAGAATTCATGAACAAAAATCAAACTTCATGGGAAATACTTCCCAGAATCAACAACTGGGATCTCATCTTATTAAAAAGTTTTTGCATGTCAAAAGAAATCTCCAACAGAGTAAAAAGAAAACCCATGAATTGGGAATAAATCTTAATCAACTGTCCCTCAAACAGAGGACTTCTATCTAGAACATATAACGAATTTATTTTCATTTATTTATTTATTTATTTTCATGGCACTGGGGATTGAACTCATGACCTTGCACTTGCCAGACAGGCACTTAGGCCACTGAGCTAAATCCCCAGCCCTTGTGTTTTTGAGACAGGGTCTCACTATGCCATTCAGACTGGCCTTGAGCTCACTTCGTAGTCCAGGCTGGTCTTGAACTTGCAACAGTCTACCTGTCTTAGCCTCCCAAGTGCTGGGATTACAGGCATGTGCCATTAGGCCCAGCTAAAACATATAAAGAATTTTAAAAAATCAGGCCCCTGAAATTCAAAGACCCAATTCAAAAATGGGCAGCTGAGATGAAAACACACTTCTCAGCTGAAGAAATACAAATGGCAAATAAATACATGAAAAAATTCAGCAATGTTGGTTATTAGAGAAATGCAAATTAAAACAACACTGAGATTCCATCTAACTCCAGAAAGAATGGCCAGGATCAAGAAAACCACCAATAACAAATGCTGGAGAGGCTGTGGGGAAACAGGAACTCTTTTGCACTGCTGGTGGGAGTGTAGACTGATGCAATCACTGTGGAAATCAGTCTGGAGGTTCCTCAAAAAGCAAGGATTGGAAGTCCCATTTGACCCAGTTGTTCTGCTTCTGAGCATATTCCCAGAAGAACTGAACACATCATACCACAGTGATGTATGTGCACCCATGTTTACAGCAGCACAATTTATAATAGCCAAATCTTGGAAACAACCCAAATGCCCATCAACTAAGGAATGGATAAAAAAGGTGTGGTATTTTTTATACAATGGAGTACTATTTAGCAATAAAGAAGGATCACATTGAGGCTTTTATAGGTAAATGGATGCTACTTGAGACCATACTCATAAGTGAAATAAATCAAACTCATATGTGTAAACACTGTATTGTCTCCCTAGTGTAAGAAACTGAGAGTCAATAAGATACAAAATCTTCAATAAATATTGTGAAAGGGTAAGAAACTGCTCAAAGGAAAAAGCTCAGGGAAAAGGAGAAAAGAAGGAAGGGGGAAAAACATATAAATTTGTATATATAGATACATCTATATCTATATATTTGTATATAGATATAGATATACAGTAAAGTTAGCTAAGATGATTGTACTACTAATTCTATTAGTTCTTGGAACAAAACAGTTAACATTCATAGGATTAGACCAATTTTGTATGTCTGTATCTGGTAATATGAGTAACTCTTTTGAAGATAACTATACAAAGTAACAACCTTTGGTATGTTCCTACCACCTTGTTTTGAAAGCATATATTGATATTGTTTTGGGCTCTCTGTTATTGTTATTTATTTGTCTTTATTGTTTCTTGTTTTTCTTGTGTTTTGTTTTGTTATTCCCTCTAACACAAGGATAGATGTACGTGTATAGGCTTATACATGCCTAGAACTACTCCTAGAGAGTTTACAAGAACTGATTTTATTAAGCATGATGTTATGAACAGCTACCTTGAAGAAAATGAGACATTATGGTAGCCATTGCTGATTTCTTTTTATCATGTTCTGAAGTCCAATAATGCTTTTATTCTTTGATTTGATTGCTTTAAGTCTGTTTCCTATTATTTGATTGCAATATGTGAGAAGGTATGAACAGCTATTTTGAAGAAAACAAGGGACAATATGGTAGCCATTGTTGATTTCTTATTGTCTGGTTTGAAGGCTTGTAATGCTTTCATTCTTTTGTTTTGATTGATTTTATATTATTTTATTTTGTTTGAATTTATTGTTTGTGAAGGCATAAACAACTATTTCAAAGATAACAAGAGACACTAAGGTAGCCATAATATACCTTGTTATCTTTGAAATAGCTGCCCGTGCCATTGGATATAATAAAATCAAACAAAACAAAACAGAATAAAACTTAACCCAATAAAACAATGAGAATGATACAGGATTTCAAAACAAGATGATAGGAAATTAACAATGGCTACCACCTTCAGAAGGAGATCCCCCATAGATGTTACACTGCATGTTGTTATCCTCTGAACAGATGATCAGATCAATGGCTATAGACCTGCAAAGTCAATGACATGCTAAACACTACAAGCATTAAATTGTATTTTACCTCAATGACTATCATCACAGCCTGTGTTTCTCCAGATCAGCTGGTCACTTATGGCAGAGGGGGGATGTTGACTCTTCTTGTTTTCCAGCCCACACACTGGAAAGGGCTGGTATCTGGCTGTACCCCCAGGGGCCTGGCATGGCTCTGATTTCAGGGACTGATACTCTAAATAGGTATCGATCACCTTGAGGAATCCAGGAAGAGCCACTGACCGAACATCCTATAGGAAAAGACTCTGTTCTTTATTAATGCCCACTTGCTATGTGACTTGACTCCCCACTTGATCCTGATGTAATCCATTTTACCTGAGCAACTATACTTGTAATCTTATTGGTTGACCATAGTTTTATCCCACCTCATGCCCACCTTGATTTCCCATTTTTCCCCACCTTGGACCCACCTCACATCGTGGATTTGCTCTACAAAAATCCCTGGAAAAGGCAGGGTCCTTGACAATCCACTAGGGACCCCCTCTGTCTCTTTCTTTCCCCCAACAAATATATTCCGCTCTTAACCTCCATTGTTCCTAAAATTTATTCTTTGATTTCAGAGAACATGAGCTCATACCAGACATCTAGCAGGTTGGGAGTTTCTTTCCCATATATCAACATTGAAAATCATTTATAGACAAAAAGATAAAATCGAACTCACAATAGCTGATAGCTTGTACAATTTTTTTACATATAGAGCAGCTGTGTGTGAGGCTGATCAACTTAAAAAGATTTTTTTCTGGCAGTTTGGTGACATGAGATCAAATAAGCCTTTCAGTCTCATCTCTCTCACTTCTCCTCTTCCTAAATTTCGGTGCTGCTCAAGCTGAGGCTTGAGGGAGCTCTCACCTGTGCCACACAGGTGGCTACTCCGTGTAGCAGAGCCAGTTAAATTTCATAGAGACTGGAGATGTGGTTTAGTGGTACAGCACTTGCCTATCATGTACCAGGCCTGAAGTTCAAACCCCAGCATTGCAATGAAAACAAAACAAGTGGGTGACCAAAACCAACTATGTATTTTCTAACCCTTACCTGTACATCTTACAGGGTTCTATGATTTTTTTCTGTGAAGTTATAGCTGACTTTCCAATCTGGATGATTTCAGGATATTATTAAGATGCTTGTTCTTCTTGTAGGTAAACAAGTCATGAAGTGTAAGGAAAACTAAGAGGATATATTCAGCACAGTTAATAAGTAAATATCTTCTCCAGCAGTGTTAGAGATAAGGGGAAGGAGACTCAGGTCAGCCATATGTAATAGTGGATGCACTGTGTCAACTCCAGAAGTTTAGAAGTTTAAGTGACTCAGCAGGGGGCCAGGGTCCTCACCTTGTAAACATCCTGAGCCTGTGCAGGAGGAGGGCACCCAGATGGTGTGAGTGCTACCCCTGCTCTGAGTGGCAGGGGGTGGTAGCCTGAATACAATATAAGGGAGGAAAAGAGGCTTGCTCTTCCCCGTTTTTAGCTCTTGTTGCTTTTGCTGTCCTCTGCCGCCTTGAACTGTTGCCCCTGCCTTGGAGCCAGCTGATTGCAGACTGAAACCTCCACAAATCATGAGTTAAATAAACCTTTCTTTCCTTAAGTTTGGGTGTTGGATATTTTGTCTCAGCAACAAGAGAAAAAGTAACTAAGATGCTATGTGAAGTAAATGGAATAAATTGAGTGCATAGTGAAATAAATAACCATGCTTTTCATGGATAGAAAGATTGAAAGGTTGAGTTATCATGCTTCCCGTATACTGTTAGCTATGTCATGTCACACATCAGTCAACCACACATTAGTGACCCAGCCTTCCCAATCCTGTCCCACAGCCCTTCTGTCCAAGAAGAGCGAGATGAGCCTAGAGCTGCTCTGTGGCCTCATCAGCCAGCTCCAGCTGTGGCCAGATGTGCATCCTCTATGTCTTTCTGATAGGGCAGGTGTTGGTCCCAGGCACTTGCCATTTCTAGGGTTCCATTTGCTCAAACTTCAACTTGGGTGTCACATCCCTGCTGCCATGACAGAGTGACGTGACTAAGAGCAGCAGCACATGTGTGATGATGGATTCAGGTAACGTGGTCCATCTGTACAATCTGTACCCACTCTGAAGCCCATGAACCTTTCCGACTGTGACTCTTTCTGTCTCATGACCCTGGGTAAGATTGCCTCAGTGGTACTGTTGGAGCTACCATTGCATCCAGGTAATTTCCTACCCAACAAGTACAGGTAAGCTTTAGGCTGTTGGGTCACCAGAATTTCTATGCAGGAAGGGTTTAGAGGCAATAATTTGTTTGAAAAACAGGGTAGGAGGACTGTCTTGAAGTTGCATTTGCTTAGTGTATTAGTCAGCTTTGGCTGCCTTAACAAAATAGCACAAACCAGATGTCTTGGACAGAAGGAATTTACTTTCTTACACAGTTCTAGACTGTGTCCAAGATCAAGGTGCCAACAGGCTTGGTGTCTGCTGAGGGCTCTCTGCTTAGATTGCAGCCCCCAAACACCTTCCTGCTGTGTCCTTACATGGTCTTTCCTAGGTGGGTGTAGGTGGAAAGAGGAAGCAAACTCAAAATACCTTCCTATTAAGGATCAGCTCCACATGTGACTTTTAGAGAGACACAATTCTGCTCCAGCCACAGTGCTTAGGAAACATGCTTTTTATTTAGAGCAACAAAGGTGCAAGGGAGTAGCTTTAAACTGCCTTCACTGAGCTTAAAAACATCTATCCCTGGGAACCGGAACACACAGATTTATGTCCACACCAACTGCAGGTCACAGTGGCTCCTTCCAGAGAGCATCTTGGAGGTAAGGACAAGGGGAGAGGAGCAGGAGGGGATGCTGATGACAGAGGATGCCATGGGGGAAAGGCAAGAGGTGAGGAAAACAGGGCCATGGTTTGGGAATGGAACCATGTGAGGCCTAAGCAAAGACAATTTTCTGCCTAGAACACAACCTGAGCTCATGAGGGTGCTGCTAAGCATCGGGAAGATTTTATAAAAGAGCAATATTCTAGACCTTCCAGCTAGTAGCTTAAAAACCAACTTTTCTCCAAGGCTAGGAAGAAATGTTCCTCATCCCAAAGAGACAGACAATACTTTTGGTGTCCATGCTACTATTGCATCCCTCAAGTTCACTGAGAGTACGATTGAAGCATTCACACAGGCTCTGAGAGTTGCCAAGGCTAGATCTTGCTCCATCTTCAAAGATTCAATGAATTTCCTTGCAAATTAAGTGGGATCCATACTGGTGTTTTTATTTGCTTGTTTGCTTGTTGGTTGGTTGGTTTTATTTACAGAACTGGGTCTTGAACCCAGGGTGCTCTACCACTGAGTTATATCCCCAGTCCTCTTCATTTTATTTATTTATTCATTTTATTTACTTTTTTTTTTTTGAGACAGAGTCTGGCTAAATTTCCCAGGCTGACCTTGAATTTGCAGTCTTCCTGCCTCAGCCTCAGAAATAGCTAGGATTATAGGAATGTACTATTGTGCCCAGCCCTCTCTGGTTTTAAATCACAGCTCAGCTATGCAGAATCCAGGGCACTAGGAAGCTGTTCTGCCTTATTTACAGGAGAGAGAAAGCTCAGTGGCAGTGATATTGAGCCCTTTCCCAGTCTGGGAAAAGCATACCTAGACCAGTACATCTGATGATACTCGTACATGACGACAGCCCTGGTAGGTGACTAGGACAGATATCAGATGACTGATGGCTCAGTGCTCACTGGCTTCCTGGTGGCATCTCTGTCCAACTATGTTGGATGGTTGTTGAAAGTTAGGATAACGGTGATTCATTCACGGAGTAAGGTAGAAACCGGGAAGAGTATATGGGTTGCTTACGGCGTGCTGATTGTCCACTGATAACACGAGCATGTGGAGTTCGTGAACACTCAACAAATAGCGCACTTCTATTTTCTAATGGAGCTCTATGCTTTAATGTAAAAAAGATCAAAATAATCCCCTGAATGATGCATAGAATGACCGTGAATTCAGCAATTTCACTTCTGGATATATATTCAAAATAATTGAAAGTGAGGTCTCCAAGAAATAGTTGCACACTCAAATCCATAGCAGCATGCTCCACAAAGCCAGAGGAGGAAGCCACATTATCTTAGTCACTTTCCTCATCACTGGGCTAAAACACCCAACACCCACAATCAAAAGGAGAGATTTATTTTGGCTCACATCTTAGAAGTTTCAGTCTTTGCATGGTTGGCAGACTGGCTGAAGGGCCTGGGAGAGGAAAGCTACTCAGCTGGGGACAGCTGGGAAACAGAGAAGGAAGGAGTTGGGGAGAGAGTACATCCTTCAGGTCACACATTCAGTGACCGCCTCATCTGATGAGGCCCCCTAACTGCACATCAGCTGCAGTCCTCCATCATTCCAACTACCTTCCACCAGGCCTGCTCTGAGTGCATGACTTTGGGGGTTCATCTAAATAGAAACCATAACACCACCCAGGTGTTCACTGACAGAGACTAGACAAACAGAATGTGATGCGTCTGTACAGTGTGGTGTCACTCAGCTGCACCAAGGAAGGATATTCTGACCCAAGCTGCACTAGAAGTGAACCACGAGGACTGGGTAAGCCACTCAGGGTGGACAACTAGTAAGATTGTATTTGCATGAGGTGCCTCGAGCAGTCAGATTGATAAAGACGTAAAGTAAAAAGGTGGGATTGCTGGTGTCAGGAGTGGGAAGTGGGGATTGGAAACCATTGCTGAACTATCTTTCTTTCTTTCTTTCTTTCTTTCTTTCTTTCTTTCTTTCTTTCTTTCTCTCTCTCTCTCTCTCTCTCTCTCTCTCTCTCTCTCTCTCTCTCTCTCTTTCTTTCTTTCTTTCTTTCTTTCTTTCTTTCTTTCTTTCTTTCTTCCTCTCCATTGTTGGAGTTTCAATTTGGGAAGAAGGAGACATTCTGGAGGTAGAAGGTGGTAACACAAAATAACATGAAGGAATTTAACACAGATGCGATATGTAAAACTGGTTAAAATGGCCACCTTTGTTTATGTATACTTCGCCCTAATTTTTGCTTTGAGACAGTCTTGCTGTGTAGTCCAGGCCAACCTTGAACTCACTGTGCAGCTCAGGCTGGCATTGAACTTGTCCGTTTGATTTTGATTATACGTGCTAATACGCTCCTAGCCGATACACCCCTTCCTGGCTGCAGGGGAGCGCCCTGTTGCACAGGCCATAAGCCGTGCAGGCTGCAAAGAGTTAATCCCACAATTGGTTTGTTTTGAGCAGTGAATGAGGCCGAAGTCCCCGTGACTCATGAGAGCACTGTGGATGGTGCACGGATTAGCATTATCTCCTCATCTACAGCCACCGCAGGGACCAGAGATACGGTCCAGGAAGCTGTGGGGCTCTGACAGGAGATAGCAGGACAGCCCAAGACAAGTGACTCTTCCCAAATTCCTTTTCCAGAATTGTAGTTTATTTCACTTGAAAAAATGAGTTAGTCATTATCCATGACCTATTCCTGGTCCCTTCTGTCCTTGATGCTAGGTTGTTTTGTTCTCTCCTTCACAAGCCCCGCCTGCATCAGCATCTTACCCCCAGCAGCCACATGTGGCTCACCTCGTTGCACAGACTGTACAACCAGTAAACCCCACGGATCTGGCTGGTTCGGGGTCTTTGCTCAGCACCGAGCACTGCCCATCACAGTTTCCTGTTTTGCTTTTATCTTGTCTCTGAGTTTTTCTTTGCAGCCTTGGGTCTTAGCACCAGATAGGAGATTGGGGTCCTCGCCCCAGGGTCCTGATACCTGGCTCCAGAGTCCCTGCCCTTTCCATGTCACCACAGCGGCCTGCTCCTTAAAGTTCATGCTTAGACCCTGTTACTGGAAGCAGAGAGTCAGTGGGGCTGCGTCTGTCATTTCTTCCTCTTTACCCAAGGCTTCCGAGCTTCTTGCTCAGTCCATGGCTCAGAGTGGCTTGACAATGTGACCACCACCAAAAGACAACTTGCTTTCAAGTTGTAGGCTGAGCTTGCGATCTCTGTGAAATAACCAAGAATAGGCAGCTGTGGCACCAAGCAATGACATACTTGTAAAATGATCATCTAAACTCCCACCTAGAATTTATTGAAATTCATATTAATCCTGAAAGATTTGGAGAGAGACTGAGGTTTTCGTAAGTGAAGTGGAGATGGGGAATGACTTTGGAAGGAGCTGTCAAATGGTATAAAACAGTTAACTAACATAAGCATTTGCTTTCAATGATATTTAGTCTTTCTAAAGGAATCGGGAAGTTTCTCAAGCTGACACCCCTGTGTGCCGTGGTCTACATCGTCTCCCCACATGGACTGGGAGGTGTATGCACTACATACAGTTCAGGGTAAGTTTTCTAGGCCTTGGTCCTGTGAGGTGACTTGAAAGTCAGCCCAAAGTATGATCCCGTGATGCATCAACTTGCCACAATAAAGGATTCTAGGAAAGAGGCCTCAGGTGTGTTTGGAAAAAAACAAAACAAAACTAAACCAGCCCCCTATAGAGAAAAAAGAAGATAGATACCTGGGCCAGGTAATTAATGTCCAAGAGGAAGAACAATTTGGCAATGACTGTCAAAAGGTTAAAGATAAATATGGTTTGGAGATCTATACACATAGTGCCTATGCCTAACAATACTGTATTACACAATTGACCTTTGCTAAGAAGGGTAGATCTTTAAAGGTTCTTATTACACACAGAGACAAATAATAATAGTAATAGGAATGAGAGGAAACTTGGGAAGTGATAGATACATGGCTGATCGAATAATAGGGTATGTGTTTAAATTTTTAAAATTTACTACAGTAAAAGACAGATCGCAATTATCTACCTCAAAATACTCCCCCTTCCTCCAAATACCTATCCCATCATTCTTGCCACTTTCTGAAGCAGTTCTGGCAGTCTTCTTTCATGAGTGTTTTTGTGAGGTGCGATCCAAAAATGACCACTGTCGCTGAGTGCCAATCAACAGAAAGACAGGCTCATAAAACTACAGTGCGTCCTCATTTATCTTCTCCACCTTATCTGATGCCATGTAACTTCTGGCTTCCCCCCAAAGTGAAAGGTAAGCATTTTGAATCAATTCAGGACATCAAGGCGGCCACAATAGTGTAACTAAAGACACTCATGAAAAAGGACTTCCAGAACTGCGTCAGAACGTGACAAGAGTGATGGGATAAGTATGTTTAAAGCGAAGGGAAGTAGTTTGTGGGGGAGATTAATGACAATGTCTTTTATTGTACTAATTTTTGTTCATTTAAATGTTCACCATATGTTTTGATCAACCCTCACATGTTAATGGTCTTGATAGTGGGAGAGTTTCTTGCTTTGTCCTCAAGCATAATGAGTTGCATATGGTAAATAGGTATGGTTTTTTGCATGTCAAGTACGCCCTGCAGAAAATGGTTTTAAAGATTTGGAAATAGACATAGCATTGCGAGACAAAAGCAGAAATACAGATGGGAGTGCCATTAATGAAAGAAGAGCAAAGTAGTCCTCTGAATGGGACGGCTGGAATTCTTTCCTCATGTTACCCACACACGATAATGTTGTACATTATGCTCGAGTTGTTTTCCTGCCTGTGTGTTCTATTCACAACAAAGAGAAGAAAAGACGCATTATGTGAGCCTCTCCGTAAGGACCTAAGCTGGGAGTGTTACTGATGCCGTCTGCAATCATCCTCCCGGGGCGGATCTCTGCCACGGTGCAGCTCAATTAGGAGCTGAGGATGAAGGCTGGCTGCTGTTCTGATGTTTGCCTCCTCTGAAGTTGCAGTGTGGTTAGACTAATGCTGTGGTTTTGGGATGGAAACCTGAAGTGTCAGCAAAGCTGCTGGCTCCCACCCACCCTTCTGGGGATGCACAGGAGGAATGCAGCAAGGGGTCTCTGTACTGGGCGTTGCAAGGCAGATATGAACAACATCACTCATCAAGAGAACAGCAGAGCTCATCCTTGTCAGGACCTAATGAAACCTCTTGCTTGACTTTCTGGCAAATAGGAGTGCTGAGAATGACTGTTCCTAATTTTGTTTGTTTATTTATTAGTAGAAAGGCAGGTGTCTTTCCATCCTGGGTAACAGCCAAATGAAGCAATTGGATTCACCACCCCAGTGCCAACTGACCGACATGAAAGCAGGAAGCAACAACTGGGTGGAGAGAAGGACTTTCTGGGAAATTCAGTTTAAATCCCTAAATCTGAATGTTTTGGTTCTTCCTGTGTGCCTAGCACCATGCATCCGATTATTTGTTGCAAAAAAGTGGTAAATGATTCCACAGTGCTTTTATTATACAAACACAATCTCGGACTGCTTTTGCTTTGTTAATTTACCCTGGCACTGATTGCTTTAGCAGAACTCGATTCAATTTACCGCCTATAATGAGTCCATTATATTTGCTTTGAAAGCTACTCTAAAATGAGTGCGCCAAAGTGAAAACACATTTGGCAAGGCAATGCATTTTATGATTTCCTGCAGCAAAACTGTAATTGTGGCTTGTAATTACATTAGAATAATATCAGAGAAGTAGATGTTCTGCAGCAATATCTCCTGATGGTAGGTACTGTTCAGGGACGCTGAGCAAGAGATACAGTTACAGCTAATGAGGCATTTCTCTGAGGGAGGGAGGGAACATGGATAATACTGACTCACCTCGCCTATCTGCACTCTGTTGACAAGCTCAGTGTTACTCATTAGAATTAAGAGGAGGAAGTATGCCCTCGTGTATATCAGGCAAACACTCTACCACTGAGCTACACTCCTATTTATCCCACTGGGCTTCTTCACTCAAAAATATCTGGTGGCTGTGATACCTTGAGTACAGGGCTTAAGAGATTTTTTTAAAAAAACCTAAGTCTAAGCATAATCAAGAGAATAACATTTTTTTTCAAGTAATTCAAGATTTAAACATGAATGCATAAGTCTAGAGATTTACTTCCTTTCCATTTTATTGTGTACTTAAGAGATACTAACTTGAGCTGGGCCTGGTGGTGCACACCTGTAATCCCAGCACTCGGGAGGCTGAGACAGGAGGATCGTTGTGAGTTCAAGACCAGCCTGGGCTACAAAGTGAGCTCAAGGCCAGCCTAAACAGCATATCGAGACCCTGTCTCAAAAAGACAAGGGCTGGGGATTTAGCTCAACGGTCTAAGCACCTGCCTGGCAAATGTGAGGTTGTGAGTTCCATCCCTGGTGCTGCAAAAACCAAAACAAAACAAAACAAAAGTTATTAACTTGGAAGGGAAGCCAAAGAGAGGAGTTCATACCTCAATGTCAGAGGTTGGCAGTTTCCTAATGAATTTGAAGCATATGAGCCAGAGATAGATCGTCAGTCATAGCACGAGCAGTTGGGGAAGATCTAGAATTTGGTGTTCAATTAATAAAGTAGCTCATTCTGCAGGACTTTGAAAATGAAATCCAACTCGAGTGGCTAACTCAAGATCACTTCTTATTCTATCATCTATCTATCCATCTAACTATTGCTCAAGATTGAAGCTAGCGCCTCAAGCATGCTAAGCATTCACTCTACCCCAGAGTGGTGAAGCTAAAACTTCTTATTCTTGGTGACAAAGAAGACTCGACTTCTGATCCCTGAAAAGCAAAGTTAGGGCTGGGGATTTAGCTCAACGGCTTAAGTGCCTGCCTGGCAAGCATGAGGTCGAGAGTTCAATTTTCCGGTTCCAAAAAAAAAAAAAAAAAAGCAAAGTTAACCTGTGGAAAGAAGAAAGGGAGCATCTGGGCCACCAAGACAGGCTGTGGGTTGCTGAACTCAGATTTCATCACCATAAAGATCCAGACGAGGGTCCAGGCCTGATTCCGCCGGACTCCAGCGAGCATTGCTCAACTGTAGGCTTGATGGGCCGGAAGACACAAGGGGAAACCAGGACCCCAACCTCCAAGGAAGCAAATTTGCAGAGGACCCTGCTTACGTCAGGGAAGCAAAGGGTACCCTGCTGTGGTCACAGAACATGAAGTCTCCCCTCTGCCCCTGGAAGATTGGTTGCTTTGCCTCTGAGGGTATGGACGCCTACTGAGACACAAATTTTTAATATGCACTAAGTGTTTCTATGATTTCCTATTTGTTTTCTCCCTACATTTGGTTTTAAAAATTTCAAAACTAGAGAAGTTGAAACTATGTAAAGGATACTCAGACATCTTCACCCAGGTGTATCCATTATTAACATCTTGCCATCTTGGCTTTAAACATACTTGTTTTTTCTGAACCATTTGAAAGTAAGATGCAGATTGTAAAAATTGAGTGCTGCATGTACATTTCTGATCCTTCCGCTAATATCTCAATAGCTGTTCAAGATATTAGATGACAAATCAATGACATGTCAGACTCTAAAATTCCCTGGATCTTATCCTTATCCTCCTTATGGGAAGCCATTGCTAGCTTCTCTTGGTGGAAATCTTTTTAAACTATACTCCTAATTATCCCGTTGATTCTATTATTTGGCCCACACATACTTGTTTCTTTGGCTTTGTCTCCTCCAGACTTAAAGCTGTATGCCTACCCAAGATGAAAATGCCTGGTGTCTACTGAGGGCCTTTAGATAGACCCCCTGTAGAGTACCTCTGCCTGCCAATCAACAACTATGACCCCCTTCAGCCTGCAGAAGCCAGATCAGTCATCACCCATTATTGTTTCACGGCAGTTCGGGTTACTTCTTCAGAGGGGGGATTGTTATAGGCAGCTGAGTTAGATAGAAATACTATAGGCAGACAGATAGGGCTGGGTCCTCAAAGGAGCCAGTGTCATGGAGGAGCAGTCTGATCTGGCTCACATTTTAAGGAGGTAGAGTCCATAGTTGGCTGGTTTTAAAGCAGAAACTTCATGGCAGAGGCTGTGGTAGAGCAAAGATGCTTAGTTCTTATTGGCTGGGAAGTAGAATGGCAAAGCAGCACCAGAGAGGAAGAGACCAGAATATATACATCCATGCCTCCATGACACACACAGACACACCCACAAGTGTGCTTTACTAACCCTTTAGGCATCTCTTAATCCAGGCAAACGGACACATCGCCATGAATGGTCACATTGTTCCTAAGTGATCCATGTTGAGTACATGGCCAAAGAAGCCTGTACCTTACTTGCTTTTTTTCTTTTAAGAGCAGAATATATTTATTGAGAGAAAGAAAGCTTCTGTCCAAGAGAGAGACACAAGGGGTCCCGCGTGGGTTGCCAAGGACCCTGCCTTTTCTATGTTTCCCTAAATGGAACGAATATGCTTCAGGATGCTTTGTTGAAGGTTAGTTTTGAAAAGAAATCCATTTGAGCTGTTCTTCTGGAAAAGACCTGAAAAAGATCTCTAGCTTTCATAAAATTTCCATTGGTGCTAGCACAAAGACTTGGGTTCAACCCCCAGCATGAAAAAACGAAAGACAAAATATGCATCAAAAAGAATCATTGTGTTTAAAATATCAGAGGTATATACAAAGGCTTCCAGGTAAAATGAATAATGAAAATTTACCATTTACTATTTTAAAAAGAGCACAGGGAGAAGACTTGCCTATCAGACACTAAAACAAATCAATGCGCCAAAATAATAATAATACAAAGTGCAGTATGGGCAGATGTTATGGTTTAGATCCAGGATGTCATCCAAGTGCTGGCTTCAGCAGCTCATATACTAAAATAGGAGGTCACCCAAAAGACTCTGTGTTCTGAGGTTGGGCTTCTGGGAGACAA
>RJWT010031893.1:0-14378 GCA_004365215.1 Cuniculus paca | reverse complement strand
CACCAGAAGCAGCAGCACAACAGCAGCAGGGAGCATTTTGAGAAATGCACAATGCCAAAACTCCAGATATACAGAGCCAGAATCCACATTAACAAGTCTTCCAGCTGATCCGTAGAGACAGAACATTTGAAAAGTGCTGGACTCTCAACCCCTCTGTAGCCTCCTGAAAATCCCAGTGAAGTGAGGAGCAGAGAATGGTACTGTCAGCAGTTACTACAAAGATGACAGATCAGCCTCTGTAACAGATCACCCAGGCTTTAGGAGTAGGGATTATCAAACATGAGGGTTCAAATGAATTTCGGGCTTAGACCCCTTGTTTTATAGGAGACTGAGGTTTTCAAGTAGTGACTTGCTCATGGTAGTACAGTCAAGGCTTGGAGGCAGGAGTCTCCTCTCTTTGTGCCAGCTTTTAAATACTGACAAAGAGAGATTAGACTGAATGTGGAAGAGGGCCAGAAGCATGATGAAGTGGTTTGGAAATACAGTAATTTCACGTGAAGAACTGTGTGTGTTTGGCTTTGGTTTTTATCATTCTGTGAATTAATAAGAGAATTGGGCCCTTCCACAAAGAAGGACATTTCAGCTATTAGAAGCATTTCTAGGATTTACAGCCTTTCAACAATGGGAGGGCCTGATACAGGTAGTAGGTACTCATGGTATCCTCTCTAGGTATTTAGTCACTGGTAGTGAACTCTTCAGATCAAGGTTTCCCTGGCATATTTGCACTTTTCTTTTCTTTCTTTTTCTTTTTTTTTTCATAAGTGGTACCAGTACTTTTAAAGTAACATTAAAAATACACCTTTAAAATGTGTAAAGTTCAACATTTTTTAGTGTACAACTGGGTGGGTTTTTTCATATGTACAGTTTTGTACTCACCACTCAGATGAAAATACAGAACCATCACCTAAGGGGCTTCCCTCCAGCTTTCCCTGAAGCGGTAACCTTTTTTCCCTGGGTAAGCACTGTTCTTCAATCACTATAAATTACTCTTGCATATTCTTTTATTTTAGTCTTGCATAGTCTTGAGCGGCATATAAAAGTCTCCATTTTTCACTTAACACTTTAAGTAGACTAATTTTTTTATAACTTCCTGTTGATCTAAGAAATGATATCGGTGAAATAATGGTAAGACGTGATAGGCATTTCCCCCTAATACACATTACAAAAGACTTGGTGTAGAAACTAATATGACCTCCCGAGCCACCACTGGCATACTGACCATATTTTTGCTTTTCAGAAATCATCAGATGATTTCTGAGGTCTTTTTTGCAACTCGAAGCCTATGATTCTATGGTGCTCCAGGAGCCCAAAGGTCATAAAATGTACGGTGACAATTCTGATCCCGCCATTGCGCTGTCCACCCATCCAAGTAGCACTTGTTGCGTACTTAGCAGAGTCTCTTACGTTAGTTTCCGAGAAGACCCCACTTCCTGATTAGAAGTGAGAGGAAGAGAACAGTAAATCATTTCAGTGTGTGTGGCAAGTGCTACTACAGTTCAGGTGTGCACCAGGCAGCAGAGGAAGGGCGATTTCCGGCGATGGGGCGGGAGGAGAAGGTGGGTGGGCATTTCCACTAGCAGCAGCTGCCAGCCACCCGACTTTGATCACTTCGCCGCCTGGCAGCAGCTGCGGTCAACCTCAGCCTTCCTTAGCAACCCGAACACACCGCCCAGCACCCTGCTTATTGGTAGCACAGAGTTTGATGGGCAGCTCTGCCTTGCAATCCCAGCTCTCAGCCATGGAAATCGCACGTAATCATGGGAGGGCACAGAGGCGTGACGGCCTTCTCGGGCGCCCCGCCCATTCCCGGGCGGCTCGTGGCGCATGCGCAGGTTGGCTCGGGCTGTGTGCAGGGCTAGCGCGGAGCCGGAGCAGCCGCGGTGAAGCGTCTGGGCCCCGTCGAGATCGCCGTGCCCGCTCCTTGCCGCCTCGGCCGCCCCCGACGTTGGGGGAGCGGCCCCCTATTGTCTTTCTCCGCGGCGAAGGAGCGGAGCGGCTCCGGCTCGGCCCTCGGGGGGAGCCCCGGGAGCCGCAAGGTGAGAGCGCAACTTAGTTGCCGGAGTTGGGGGAAGTTTGGCGATGCGAGGAGGGGTCCCAGCGCGGAGCGCGGGCGCGCGGCCGCACCCCTCCTCCGTATTGTCTGCTGCGGGCCGCCGAGCTGCTCCCGCGGTCCGGTTTGGGAGCCGCGGCCTCCCCGGCCCGCCGGCCCGCAGGGCTCCCCGTTCGGTCCCAGGGGCGGGCAGCCGCGATCGGGGAGCGCCAGTCGGACCGAGCCAGCCGCGGCGAACAAGTGCTCGGGCGCGAGGGAGCGGCTCCCCCGGGCCGTGCGCGCGGTAAACACGCTGGGCCGCGCCCGCCTGCGGGGGCTTTTCGGCGCCTCCTCCCGGGGGCGCGGCGCGCGCGCTCCGGGAACCGTGCAGCCCACCGCTGCAACTTGTCACCCGGCTCGAGTGCCGCCACACTTAGAGACCAAAAGAAAGTTTTGCAAATGTGGCTCAATCAACACTCTTCTTTGCCTCTCAGACTCAACCAGTATGTAAGAAGAAACCTCCCCCCCAAACCCTCAGAAAACCCTCAATTTAAATTTTTTCTTAAAAGAGGGTAGACTTAAAAGCCTTACCGTAGAAGGATTTCGTCACATTATTTCTAGGTCGTACTTAGGAATTCACAATGAAAGTTGAGCAATATTTTGAAGTTCATTCTTCGCTTTTTACACTCCATAATGAAGTTATTTTGAGAGTTTATTGCTTCAGGCAAATACAAAGTACAAAGCAGTTTGGCTTTTTTTGGTTACCGCCCCCAACCCCTCTCCCTGTTTTCAGAAGCAGCAGCTTATTCAGTTTTTTCTAAACCATCGAGTTGACCAGAACAAGACAAATGCTTCAGTTTTCGTAAGGTCATTCTTTGCAAATTTGCAAAGAAGTTATGATTAGGTCATATAAATCAGAGTTACTGTTCTTGTCTTTATGGTCTCTTGGGGATTTGAGGGCTACTTTAAGTACAAACATTGTTAAGTTTTGGGTGTACCCATTTCACTGAATTTGTTTCTTTGGGCTTAGAGAATAATTCTTAAATTACCCAGGTACAACTATGTCTGTCGTCATGGTGGAACAAAATGATCAGTATCATTTGATGTTCATTTGAATTGTAGCCCTTTGCCATCTGTTAAAATTGGGAAATACTGTGTGATATTTTGCTTCAGTTTCTCATACCAACAGAGTAATACAGAGAAGTATTCTTGGATTTTTCTAGTTTGATTGGCCTCATTTAGCTTGAAAACCAGCTTTTTTCAGTTGCTAAAGATAAAGTAAAATATTCTTAAGGCATAGGCATTGAGGAGTCTACTCTCTGGCTTTCTTTTCTGGTTGTGTGGTTGTGTGTGTGGGGGGCATTGTGAGGGAGGTAGAAAAAGTTGGAGTTGTCAGGGAGCGATATAATGTAAACAGATACTACTTGTCATGTAATCTGACAAGTACACCAGTTGCTTTCTGACTTCTGGCTGTGATAGTATGTTATACATACTCTTGTTTTAGGTTTTCTCACAGATCATGTATTTGCCTGGCAATATGGTAACTGTACTTCTAGTATAGATGGACTCTTTGGTTGTTTAACTTGAGGCTTGTGATGGGCCTTACGTAGCTTCGTACCCTTTGCCAGAAAGTCTTAACATTGTGCAGGCATTCAGCATCTGTTTGAAGCTGGTGAAGTGCTTTTTTTTTTTTTTTTTTTTTTCTGGCCTAGTGATGGTGCACATAGAAGAGAGCCATTAACTGGGGATTTGTCCAGAGTGATGATGATTCACTGGCACAAACGTGATGAAGTTTAGTTTACTTTAAAAGGATTTCTAACCATTCTTTTAATCTGTTGATTTCTTCTTGCAAAGAAGTAGGTTTTAGATTGTTTGCTCTTGATTTCAAAAAGAGATTGCAATTTAGAAATATAGAGATCTGCCCCTTTGGTGAAATTATTAGAACTGCTGGACAAACACATTCACAACTCTGCCTATTCTTCCATTGTGAAATTGGATGGGAGTACATTTTAAGAGGCAGCACACTCTTTGAGCTAGGTAAATTTGAGCTCAAATTCTCACATTTCCTTACGAGATTCATAACCTTGAACACAACCTCTCAATGTCCCTTTCCTGTTCTATAAGGGATAGTAATGTCTTTACAGTATTCTTAGGAATAATTGAAACTATGTGAGGTACTTCGTACAGTGCCTCACTAAAGCGACTGTTTTCTGGTAGCTGTAATGATAATTTTGAAGCAGTTTTACATGCCTTTAAAAAAAATTCTTAAAAATGATCCTTCTCGAAGCTGGGCGGGTTGGCACTTGTCTGAATGCCAGCATTTTTGTAGGCTGAGGCAGGAAGATCCCTGTGAGTTCAAGGCCAGCCTGGACTACATAGGGAGACCTTGTCTCCAAAAAAAGCGATATTTCTGAGTATAGTGGTTTAGTTATTTCAGTTTCATAAAGAAGGAATCCTGAAACTTAAGTCTTACTTATTTTTTAAAGTGCGATTTTTACAGGATGTCCTTTGAACTGAAGGATAATAGAAACAAGAGTGGTTTTATCCTCTAAATCACTTACTAGTTTTCCTTTGCGTGGGACTTGTAGAATGGGTTAGGTGAGTAGAATTCTGTGTGATTGTAGTTTAGGAAATGGTGATACATGGATTATTATTGATACCTGAGTTTTGTCAGTGTTTTCCTTTTTTTAACCTTAGTCTTAAAATAGTATGAATTATGACTACATTTCTCAAACTTGCTTAAGGTAGAACTGGACTGAGAGCTGAGTGTAATGACACTTGCCTGTAATCTCAGCACTTAGAAGGCTGAGGGAGGTGGAAGGAGAGTTTCATAGTAAGACCTTGTCTAAACCCCCCCCCCACACACACACTCACACACTCACACACTGCCACCACCACCACACCAAACCAAAACTCAAAAACAAACTGGATTGGGTGTTAACACAGTGTTGGCACAGTGTACAGTGATATTAGCAAATCTCTCACTTCCTCTTCAAGATAACACTTTTGAAGGTGCTATGCTCTAGAGAAGGAAGCAGTGATTTAAATTAGATGTACCAACTCGGTTTAGAATATTTAGAATACTAAATAGAGGAGATACATTTTAGAACTCTTTTTGTCTGTAAAGCACATTTCTGGGTATTGGTCAAATGCACAGGCTGAAGGTACAAAATATCCCTGGTAAAGCTACCTGAACAAATGTGGACTTTGATGTTCTGTTCTTGTAGTTAGCATTTAAGTACACTTAGAGAGTCTTAATCTGTAGTTGTTGCTGATGGAGATGGGCGTCCGTTTGGAAATTGTGCTTTCCCCATCAGGCTGTCTTACCACTGTAAATGGGGGGAGAAAAGGATGCTGTTAGTTTCATGTGCATATTCTCAGGCTTGGGTTGATGGGGGGACATAAGTAGAAGATGGAACAATAACCCTTTTTTTTCGGTCTTTGCTGAGAGGATGGACTAGCAGACCTGGTGCTGTGATTGTCCTTTTACCTCTTCAGAGCTGTGTGCAGTATTCAGGGAAGGTGGGTATCAGTGTGTATGTGTGATGTGGATGTTGGGGTGGGAGAGAGGGAAAACAGCAAATGTTTACCATTTATGTCACTCTGTAGGCTCCTCTACTGGAAAAGTGTTTCAAATTTTTATTTTCTGCTCACATCGTAAGCTGTTGTTGATAGAATTAACCTCTGCCACCCAAAATAACCAAATATTCCCAAATGGTTTTGAGTTAAGTATGACACATTACAACCAGTTGGTCTTTTTAACTAAAAAGGTCAGGTTATAGACAGGCCCCTAAGAGTTACAGAAAGAATGTTATGGAACCCAAGATGATAGGGAGTCACAGGATCTGCCTTCACAGCCACATTTTGCCGTTTATTGGTTATGTGGTCTTGAGTAAGCCACTTTATCTGACTTACCATCCACGTCACACATACACACGGATATCTTTACCTTATTAAGTAAAATAAAAAATTAACATTCTTACCCTAATAAATACTTATGTTAGAAAACCATGAGATGAAGCAGTGTGCCAATGCCATGTGGCAGTATTTCTTTGGTTGGCTGCTGGTTTGGATAAAACTCCAACAGTAATGTAAAGGGGGAAAATAATCCAACTAACTACTGTTTTTTGTTATAGAAGATAATTAAAAGAGGATAGCATTTTTTGTTGCCATTCTTTTTGCTTTGGGAAGTGGTATTCTTTCTTTTTACTTTGGGTTGTTGTCATTTCCTTTTACAACATATTGATCATGGAATATTTTCTAAAGTCAATGAACTTCAGCGCTTGCTGTTACATCCATGTTAACTGTGAACTCACAGGAACTGACTGACGCTGGGTGCCAGTGCTTGAAGTCAGGTGAAACCAAAATAAACAGTGAACAAAGAATGTCAGACTATTTCAGAAGACTACAGAAGAGTTTACAGTTGTCTGATCTATGATTTTCCTACTGAAAATTTAAAAATTACTTTACTGAAGTCTGGGAAGTATGCCTCTTATATGTCAGATGTTGCACTGTATTTTACCAACATTTCTTTTTCTTAAATCGTTGGGGCAGAAGTAATTAATCCATTTTAGGATCAGAACACTGAAATCCCACAGTGGCTTGGCAGTGGCCATATAGCTAGTAGGTTATTGTTTGGAAATTTGAATTCATTTTTCTGGCACCAAAGGCCATGATGTTCCTATTGTTGATAATATCATCTAGAAAGAGTATATTTAAAAAATAAGTATTATGAACATAAGGCGCACTCATTTTACATATATAGAGTTTAACGAGTTTTCACAAAATATCCATGCTTATAACTTAGTAGCACAATCAAGATGTAGAACATTGCTATCATTTTCTAAAGTGATAAGCCCTTTGAGGCAGAACCCTCATTAGAAGTAACATCTAGCATACTTTCCTTTCTGTCACTGAAGTTTAGTTTTCTTTTGTCAAATTTGGCCTGCTGCCTGTTTTTTGTAAATAAAGTTTTATTGGAGTGCTGCCACACCCATGTATTTACGTATTGTCTGTGGTTGGGTTGTGGTGCAGAGGCAGAAAACAGACACCATGTGGTCCACAGAGTGGAAAAATATTTACTCTCTGGCCTTCCCCAGAAAAAGTTTGGTAATCCTTTTTATATAGTATGAACAAATGCATTCATTCACATCTATGACAATTAATAATAATTTTGTATATCCAGGACATTATGCAGCTTTCTCCAGTTGTCCCCCCAATATTTTTTATAATTGATTAAAATTTTTTTCAATGTGTTACAGTGATACATGCATACTCATGTTTATAGCAGCACAACTCATAATAGCTAAATCTTGGAAGCAGCCTGTGTGTCCATGTGTACATGAATGAATAAAGAAAACATGATATTTATACCCAATATAGTACTAGTCAGCCAAAAAGAATGAGTCATTTGTAGGAAAATGAGTGTATCTTAAGATTATAATGTTAAGTGAAGTAAGTCAGACTCATATAAATAAAGAGGAAAATAAAAGATAGATAACAGGAAACAGATCTTTTGCAAATGAAAGAGGGATCTAGACATGGAGGGAAGAGAGGGAAAGGGTAAGAGAGGGAAATAAAAAGAATTTAGATGTGTTGTGTACATATGCAACTCCCCAAGCTGAGTGTGATCATTATGTGCTGCAAATGTATACAAATAAATTTTTTTTGAATTAGGGCGAAATCAAGGTTCATTCAGTACATTGTTATGTTGTCTCTAGTCTCCATTCTTTCATTATTTTTTGAATTTGTGCAGTACTTTACATTCACTAAAATTCACTCATTTTAATGTAACATCATGTGAGTTTTGACCAGTTTATACATTCACATGACTACTACTTAGAATAGTTCCTTTACCCTCCAAAATTCTTGTGAACATCTTTGTAATCCATTCTTCATTCCCCAGACCTGGGAGACTGAATCTGTTTTCTGTGTCCATAATTTCTGCTTTTTCAAGGATGTCATAAAATGGAATTGATCAGAATGTAGTAACCTTTTATTTTTGGCCACTGACAGTGATGTCCATCAAGTATCTTGTCATGTGATCATTTGCCTTTATGTGGTGATGTGTCTTTAAAATTGCCCATTTAAAAAAAATCGAGTTGTTTGATTGTATGTATTCTCAATTCCCAATTACGATTTGCAGATTCTTTTTCCTGTTCTGGCTCTTTTTATTCTCTGTTCTCTTAATTACTTCTCCTTCTTCCTCCTCTTCCTCCTCCTCTTCCCTCTTCCCCCCTCTCTCCTCCTCCCCTCTTCTTCTTCCTCCTCCTCTTTTTTTTTTTTTTTTTTTGACGCAGGATCTTGCTGTGTAATTCAGGCTGGCCTTCAATTTATTATGTAGCCCAGGCTAACCTCCACCTCCTTGTGGACCTGCTGCCTCAGCCTCTTGAGTGCTGGGATTACAGGTGTATGCCTCTGCACCTCGCTAAATTTTACATTTAGGTTTATGACCATCTTTGAATTAATTTTACTGAATGATGCAAGGTATAAAGGGTTTTTTTTTGTTTTTTCCTCTCGAGACAGGTTTTCGCTCTTCTGTTGAGGCTAACCTTGAATTTTCCTGTGTAGCTCAGGCTGACCTTGAACTCAGTGATCCTCCTGCCTCAGCCTCCGGTGTTATGATTGCAGACATGTGCCACCACGCCCAGCTTGTAGGGTTTTTTTTTTTTTTTAATACTGATTTGCTCCAGCAATGTGTTAAAAGACTATCTACTCTTTATTGAATTATTTTTGTCCTTTGAAAGTGGGTCATATATACTTGTGGCCCTGTTTCTGGATTCTCTTCTGTAGTACTGATCTGTGTTTCATTTCTCCATTACTGCACTTTTTATTACTGTAGCTTTATAGTAAGTCTTGAGGTAGTGTTTAGTTCTGTTATTGTATTATTTTTCAGAATTACTTTTGGATGTCTTAATTCCATTGCCTTTTCATGCATGTTTTAGAACCACCATTTTGATATCTACAAAAATCATGCTGGGATTTTAAATTTTATTTTATTTATTTTTGTGGTGATAAGGGTTGAACTTGCGGTTTCACACGTGATAGGCAAACTCTCTACCACAGCTCCGCTCCTGGAATTTTTGATTGGGATTGCATTGAAAATGCAAAGTAGTTAGAGGAGAAATGACATCTTCATAATAACCCATGAACATGGTATGTCTTTTTACTTTAGACTTTCTTTTGTTTTTCTTTAGTGTAGTTTTAACAATTGGGTCTTAATGTACGTTTTGTTAAGCTTTACAGAGTAATCTTTGCTTATCTTCAGTTTCAGTCTGCAGTATTAGTTACTGCTGTCAAGAAGGGGAAGGGGAGTTCAGTGCAATAAGATTTTTTTTTTACTTTGAAAAAAATATAACCAAACAAAATAAAACAGTAGCGTCAATCACAACAAAACAGTGAACATGGTACATGACTTCTAAACAGGGTAAAAGGCAATCAATAATGGTTACTGTAATGCCTCTTGTTTGCAATAAGATTTTTGAGAGAGGGAGACCACACTCACTTTGGGTTTTCCTTTGTTAGTACTAGGGATTGAACCTTGGACCCTGTAACTGAGCTACAACCCCAGCCTTTTTTATGTGTTTATTTTTTCTTTTCTTTTTTCTTTCAGTATTGTGACTTGATTCAGGGCTTTTTTCTTGAGGTACAAATCCCCATCTTTATTATTTTTATTTTTGAGACAAGATCTCACTAACTTGCTAAGGGATGCTCCTGCTTTAGCCTCCCAGAGTACTGGGATTACAGGAATGCACCAACATGTTCTATCTCACTTAACTTCATTGCAGGATATTGTTGTAATTGTTCTATTTTGTTGGTTATTGTTGCCAGTCTCTTACTGTGCTTAATTTATGAATTAAGCTTTATCATATGTATGTATATTTAGGAAAACCAGTATATTTTAGTTTTGGTACTGTTGGCAGTTTCAGGCATCCACTAGAGGTGTTGAAACTGAGTAAGGGGAAACTACATGGTCAGTTAAGACTCCAGACCTGGGGGTTGGGGATTTAGCTTAGGGGCGTAAGTGCCTGCCTGGCAAGTGTGAGGTTGTGAGTTTGATCCCCAGTACCAAAAAATAAATAAATAAATAAATAAATACCACTCCAAACCTGCTGAAAACTTTTCTGGTTGTGATAAAAGTGTTATTAGTGAAATTATTATACATTTTCATCCCCTAAAGACTTTGGGTATAGTCAAGAGATTATGATGTTTTTAATGTTATGAAAGGGCATGGTAAGGTTTCATTTGTTTGTGGTGGCTAACATTACTTGTACCCATTAGCTGTAGTCTATTTTAAAAATCTGAGCTCTTAATCATAGACAGGAATCAGGTGAGAGTGTGGGTGGTTTTGAATCCGTGACCTCTCCTGGGAAAATTGTTAGTGTGTGCTTTCTCTATCAGGTTAGTTGTTCGAAGGAGACTCTGAGTTGCACAGTGGTGTGCATATCACAGAGAAATTGCACTGAGCTTGAAGTTTTTTTGTTTTAAAATCTGAATGAAATCAGCATTAACTTAGGTTTTTAAAAGTACCGTTTTTCCTAAATGATAGCTGTGCTAAGGATAATGGAGATGTTCCGTACTTTCTGCAAAATTGATATTTTATGGAATTCATGAATCACTTCTAGAAACACTCAGATTTGGATAGTGCCGGTAAATTAATCTCCTTTACTGGTCTTGCCAATTGAGTTCTGTGGTGTCTAAAGTGAGTACATTTCTGGAGTGGGAGAAGGGAGGGTCCATAATGGCATTGCATGGAAATAATTTACCCTTGAAAGCCTGAAGGAAATGGTTTTTTCACCTCTTGGATGCCCTGCACAAAGTTGCTGTGTTCAGGCTACAAAGAAACTGGATGAAACCTTGCAGTTGTGGAATTGTTTAGGAAAAAATTGTGGCAACAAGAGTTGAACAGTAGAAGTTCCAAGTGCTCTTAGTCACATGAAGTTTTGGGTCCTGGTTATAGTGCTTTGTCTCTTTGATGTTTATGGTCAGTAGGTAGAAATGGACAGAGCTTTTGCCTGGGCTGTCCTGCCAAAATGGTAGTATATGTATGTGTCTGTATTTCGAGTCTGGAGAGATCTGAGGTCATTTTCTAAAAGATGTTTCTAAAACAGTACAGTCACAAATGGGAAGAAGTTGTTTATCATGTGTCCCTTATGATTACCCTGTAAGATAGGTACTGTCCTTCCCTTTTGATGAGAAAACAAAACAAAAAAACCCACCTGGAATTCAGAGGTTTAGTTTTTCTTCCCAGGTCAGTGAAGTATAATTTTTTTTTTTTGTTTTTGCGGCACCGGGAATTGAACTCACAGTCTTGCACTTGATGGGCAGGCGCTTAGACCGCTGAGCTAGATCCCCAGCCCTGTTTTTTTGAGACAGGGTCTCCCTATGCCATTCAGGCTGGCCTTGAGCTCTGTTTGTAGCCCAGGCCGGTCTCGAACTCACAACTATCCGCCTGTCTCAGCCTCCCGAGTGCTGGGATTACAGGCATGAGCCACCACGCCCAGCTGTGAAGTATAATTTTTAATCCAGCACTTTCTGACTATAAACATATTCTGGTTTTATTGTACATGCTATTAAGTCCCCCTACCCCTTTTTTTTCACTCTGATATAATTAAATCTGAAGTAGCTAATTTAAAATTCCAGCTTGTTCTTTCTTATTGTAAGGAGGAAACCATTCTGGCCTGCTCTTAAAGTTTTCCTAGAATTCTTAAATCTTGATACAGGCTTCTATGATTGTGCCTTGATAGTAGCAGAAACTTGCCAGTAGAATAGTGTTTTCCCTCACATGCCGGAACTTTGTGGATGGAAATAAACGATTAACATTTACACACATGTTCACATCTTCAAGGTGTTTTACAAACATTTAATTAGTGGGAAAACTAATTTTTAAGGTTCATTTTAGAAGTATTAAAATGGTACAGGGAGAAAGTCAATGAGAAAAATACAGGCAATAAACAGCTATCTTCAGAAGTCCCCTAACTTTTTGCGAAGCTTAGTTCATATCAAGCATGTTTCGTGTGTGTTTGTGTGAGTGTGTATTTTCTGCTTCATGCAAGGCAAAAGAATTATGTGGACTGGAAAAAAGAAAAGGACATAGGGTGGAATGGTTTGGAAAAGACCTGGGTGAGTCAGAGACTTGTAAGGCAGATTTTCTCTTTGTAGTCCTGTAAGCAGCATGAGCATTTTGAAGGGCAGGATGTGACTGGAGCAGACACTAGCAAATGGGTTAGAGCTGTTACAGATGCCCATTTCATTCTTGTTTTAGGAGCTAATAACTCCGTTGCGGGGTATTTTGTTAGTTCCCTCACCACCCTTGGCATCCCACTCCATCTCCTTTTCTCCGACCCCCAGTAAAGTGATTTGTGCTTGGCCGGGTTATATGGTTGGAAGGATACCCAGGTTCCAGTTCTATTGTGTTTCTGTCACAGAACTAGCTGTGTGACCTTGAGTAAACCACAGCCTTTCTTCTGCCCTTGTGTTCTTTTGTGGTGTGAAATTTGTTAACGGCTCATCTTTCATTGAGTCCTACCAGAGGGGTGGCCAGAGGAGATTAAAGTTGGGCTCTTGGACATGAAACAGGACAGAGGATATTTTGCACACCAGTGAGAATTCTTCAGAGTTTTAGTGACTTTCTTCTTACTTTGCTTGAAGTGATTTTCTTGGTATTGTTAGCACCTACATTACTGTGCTTTAAACATCTTTTCTTTTCCTCATACAGTGCATTAAATAGGACCATTTGATAAATATTGTGTCTTGGTGCTTTCCTATGACAGGAAATCCTTTTCATCATTGCTTATAGCCCCATCATTTAGAAGAACCTGTTCATGAATCATTGTCTAGATAACCTTGCCTGAGAAACTGTAATATGTGATGGCAGAAAGAAAAATTCTGAGGACTTGATATGTATGTTTAATTAAATTTTTATAATGAATGAGAATCTCTTTTAATAGGGTTAGATAAGAATGACCCTGAACTTTTCCCTCTATGAGATAGTGTTGTCCTCCTCATTCCTGTCTTTATCATTACCTTTTTCTTGTGAAATCTGAAAATTTAAAAGTGAGATGAGTTACTTGTGGCTAGTGAATCTCTTTGTAACATTAAATGAACCTAGCACTAAACTTTTCATGCTTTATCTTTCCACCAAGATTGGTGATAACCTGGGACTGCTGGAGCTTTAATAATACAGTACTATCTGTGAACTGTAAATAGTTGAGATTGTCTTAGTTAGATGTTTAAAGTCACCTGTAGAAAGGTGACATGTACTTAGCGTTTTGAAAATGGAGACTTTTTTTTTTGTCAGGATAAATTATGTATATACATAGATAAATAAGAGAGTAGTTCTCTTTTGAAAGCCTAGGTGATTATAGGGAATTTCATAAAACACAGAAATAAATGGACTTCTGAGATACTGTGGTGGAATAAATGATTGTTTTTACTATATAGATTAGGGGTTTGGGTTGTATGGTTTTTCAGTCATTTTACCTCTTCCCATATTGTCTTTGCTCACTGTTCATTTTCTTTCTCCCAATTAATTTAGGTTGAATGAGATAATTCCATGTCTGTATTTCCTCCTGGATTCCTTCTTGGGGGCAGATTTTATCTGTTCTATTCATCTTTGTATCCCTAGCACCTGGCATTGTACTTGGCACAGAGCAGTTTCTGTTCAGGAAATATTTGGACTGATAGAAGGAAGAATGAATTTTTTGCTAAAATTATAAATGTATAATACATGTATATTATTAAACTTAAAATTTATTCTGTGAGTAAATGAATAGATTTTAAATTTTCTCTTCTTAGCATAAATTCTAGTTTGATTTTTAGAGTTTAAATATCTGTCATGAACCAGGGGTGGTGGCAAATGCCTATAATCTTAGCTCTTAGAAGGCTGAATCAGGAGGATCAAAGGAGTGCAAGGGCAGCCTAGGCTACATACTGGAATTCGAGGGCCAGCCAGAATGACATAGCAAGACCCTGTTTCTAGCGGGAGGGAAGAGAAGACATCATGTTAAATGGTAAATTGGTCAGTTACCTGAATCAGGTGTCCAAGTTTGTTGTACTAATACTTTGCCTGTTTTTTGTGTTTGGTCAGGGAAGGGCCCTTCACTCTATATTTTAATCTCTTTAGCACTTTGTCCTTGGGAAATCAATGATGACCCAAGAATGTAGACATAACCTGCCTAATTTATAAATTTGAAAAATAATTTTAAATAATACTAAATACTAATACAATACTTAATAATTTTAAAACATACTGAAATTTAAAACATACTGAATTTTAAAACATACTGAGTAGACTGACCTCTATATACCATTATAGATGCTAGAGAATGAACAAGATTTTACCATTTTC
>RJWT010031892.1:0-14257 GCA_004365215.1 Cuniculus paca | reverse complement strand
GGCATTCAAAACCTAAATTGAAATGCTAAATAATGTTGGTGCCCACATTCCATTCCAAGTGAGCCCTTATATTAAGCTAAATTATTTATTCTTCTGTGTATTAGCAACTGTTTTGAAACATAAACCCTTGTAAGATACACTGAAGCCTTACATGCCCCATCTAGCCAAGCCAGAGGCCAAGACTTCATTCTAATCTCCTTTAATAGTTTATTTAAAAAGCCTGAGTTGCCATACAAGACTGGCTCTTAAAAATTCTTTGAATTATCCAGGGTGGTGGCACATGTCTATAATCCTAGCAATTGGGAGGCTGAGGCAGGATAATCACCGTGAGTTTGAGGCCAGCCTGGGCAACAGTGAGTTTAAGACCCTCTTGAACTACAAAGCAGGATGCTTTCTCAAAAACTAAAGGGCCAGGGATTTAGCTCAGTGGTGTAAGTACCTGCCTGGCAAGCTCAAGGTTGTGAGTTCCATTCCCAGTACCAAAAAACAAACAAAAAAACCTTTAAGTTAAAAATATAGTATTAAATAAAAATGCTAAGCATGATAAAAATTTAACTTTCTCAGTTTGTTTTTCTCTCTTTTGAGGTATTTTGATTAGAAGTGCAATATTATGAGTGGAATTCACATTTTTCTCATCACGATTGTCTTTCATGATACAAGAAAGATCATAGTGTAGCATCTAAAGACAATTCATGATGTAGCATATATACAATCTGCTTTATCCTCAATGGTCAAAACAGTGATGAAATATTCCAAACGTGTAGCTTCATTCTGATGTTCAGTTTTCAGTCAAATCAGATAGGCCTTGTTAAAGTTCTGGTCTTCTCAATGGGCAAACACCCTTAGCTGATCACAGAAAAGGTGTTGGTTCAAATTAAAATCGAAATTAACATAATTTTTCTTAGTTGCAAACAAGAGTAATACTGATATATTATTGACGTAACTATGAATAACCTTTTACAATTTTCTTTACTAAAAAAGGGTAAATTATTCACACAATAACCAACTTGCTTTTGATCTAGAGTTCAGGTTTCAAAGTTGAGACTTGAACTGACATCCTAGTTTTCACACATCTAGAAGAAAGCAAATGACCAGTTGTGTATTTAAGTGTAAGTGAAACTCTGAAGGATTAAACTTTTGAAAATTTTGACTTATATGCTCAAAAGCTAATCACACCAAAGTTGAGACCTGCTTATCAGCCATCTCATAGGACTATAAAGAACAGATTCATTTATCTGTCATCAGTACCTTATACAACCTGGAGTCAGGTAGTCCTTGAGACGCAAGAAAACTGGAGAAAGAAGTTATGCAAAAAGTTAGGTTGGGATCACTTCTGTGAGTTTTGGCTTTCTTGCAGACAATCCCAGAGCATGCTCCAACATGGCAGAAATTTGGCAGGGCCTGAAAATCTCCTCCTCAAAACACATGCATGAATGTTTTAAGTAACGACAATCAAGTTGTAATTCTTAAATGAATCTCAAACACGGAGCATGTAGTTTTTAAAAAATTAAAAAACAAAGAAATGAAAATTTTCTTAAATTTCCCCTAAATTTAGCAGTCATGTTTGCTGTATCATTACTTTCTATGACATAAGTATTAAAGGCTGTTGAGTTATAAACTCAATGCACTAGTGATATGAATTTCCAACTTCAGAGATTAAGAATTCGAGGTTATCCCCCATATTTGTTCCCAAGTGAGGTAATAACTTGCAACGTTAAAAAATCTCTTTGGCAAACTGAGTTAACACCAGTCGTTCTATTTAGACAGAAGCATTTAACTTTACATGTTCTGAATATGAATTCTAAACTGGTTAATAAACTCAGCATGGAATTGGTTGGAAGCTTCTTGAGGAATCCAACTTTTCTCTTTGACTTTAGTTATTTTCACCAGGACTTACAATAGCTCTACACCAAATCCTCTTCTCACTTCAGTTAGTAGGATACTTTGTATTCACATCAGTCAGTTACACTTTATGGCAGAGTAATTAAAAAAAAAAAAGTTAAATTAGAAAGCTGCCTTTGGGTCAGCAGTTCCAGACTGCACAAACCACTTGTGGAATGATAAAAAATGCAAATTCCCAGGAAACATTAAAAATTCTGATTCAGTAACTATTGGGAAAAGTTTGTATCTACTGTTTCAATAAACATCCAAAGGGTATCTGTTGCAATCTGCTTACAGAACACTTGGAAAACTGTTTACCCAGTCCAGGAAAAAAAAATCTGTCACAATTTCTGTATCAAAAAAGCTCTGGCAATGCATGAGCAAAGCTAATTAGTCAAAAATTTTGTGCTTTCCAAGTCTCAAAAACTACACTGAATAAGAAACACTGCTTTTTCAACATTCTTCCTTAGATCACCTGAGTGAAATTTAACTGTATTAGAATGAACGTTCAGTATCCCGAAGTTGAAGCTTAAGAGTAGGCAATCTCTAAATTTATTTAATCTGGTGTTGCTGGAGAACATTCACAGGTCCTAACAGCAATGTCTGAGTTTAGGAGGCGGAATAGTTCCTTGAAAGCCAATTTTTAAAAATAAAACAGAAGACAACCTGTACTAAGGCCTGTTAACCCAAGAGAACAGGAAACAAGAGATTAAACAATAATGACAAGTAAATCATTTCCTAGACTTCCGGTGATTCTTGGCAGCAAAAGGTTGTGCTTTTGGAAAAAAAAAAAAAAATCATCAGCCACAAAGTGACTAATCAAGTGACTTAAGAAAACCTAGTATTTGTCAAGATGGGCTTGTGGCAGCTTGCTGTTTCTTTGTTCCCAAAAGGCAACTCAAAACACACCGACTTTTGCCATACAGCACCTTTTTCCCCAGAGTAAAATTTAACAGTTTTCTAGATAATTTCATTAAGTCAGGGTTTTAAGTTGCCCTACTTTGTGATGAACTGTAAGATCAAAATAAGAGTGAAATGTCATGATGCCATAACCAAATCAAAATGTTACATTTTTCAGGTTTTTTTAACACAAGAAATCTGGTGTGGTGGGCACAGTTTTCAGTGCCTAAAACCAAATAGACTAGAAAAAAGTCATAATCAGCTAAGAAAACATTTTTTGCCTCAATTATAAGGACTGACCTGTGTGTACATAGGTTCTACGCTCAACACACAGACAGCATTCAATAAATGTTTGTTGAACTAAACTTGTTCCTCTAGTTTTGAATTATCTTCAAGGCATTCATTCTTCATACTGTACGCTAAGAAACGTCTAATTGTTAATCTTTTGAGAAATCTTAAGTAAACCAGCTCCAATTTAAAAAAAAAAAAACCCTTGCATAACAAAGGCATATCAAAGCCAAGTCAACAAATCTGCAAAAACAAAGAGAAAAGCAGAGGCACTGATACAGTTAAAACAAGTATGTGAATGATTAAATACAGAGTCAAGTGTCCAGATATTTCTCTCTTGAATGGGTAAAATTACCTCTGGAAAAATATCAAATCCAACCTTACATTATAGCAGCAATCATAAGATAAAAATAATCTCACAGATAATCAAAACTACCTCAATAAAATGCTCGTCTTAACATAAAATGCAGTTTCCTGCACTTTAGAGACACAAAGAAAAGGTAAAATAAGACCAAACAGCTGTTTAATTTCAAACGTTAATATATTTTCTATTTTATATTGAACATATGCATCTGTAACCCCTCATTTGCAGCAACTATCACATCCTCATAAAAGGGGCAAAATTTGTAAGATGCCTTTTAAAATAAATATTCTTTTTTATAAAATAATAAAACTTCAAATAAATATTCTTTACACTAAACAATATGTTGAAAAAATTAGAAAATAAAGGTTGAATTTTACTGTAACTGTACAATATACATGAAGTCCAAAGGGAGATCCGAGTCTTACAATAAAGGCTTTCTGTAAGGCAAAATACAATCTAAAAACATACTGATTGATTCACATTCTTCCGAATGTACAACATATTAGTATAATATTTTGTGACTGTGCCATGTAGTATGGCACAACTTGTTTTTCACAGTTGCAAATATTATTGTATATACAAAAATATAGCACATTATCTCTGGAGAAAACAATGGAAAAAAAGTCATCTGCTAATTTACAAATCTTGCGAAGACTATTCACAAACAAAAACTTTGCCTAGGAGTGTCTGTTGCTTTAGCTTATGCAATATGTGGGTCACCAAGTTCTGTACCCCTCACTTTGAGCTCTGTTAGCTGATTCTAAAAAGCATGTCAGTTAAAATGGCACATGGACAAAAAGCATCTCACTGCAAACAGCAAATATCCCAACCCTCTATTGACAGTGCCAAGATTACAACTGTTTTAGTTGGTTGCATGTGTGTTAAAAAAGAAAAAGGAACAATCCTCATTACTGTAATATTCCTGATTAATAACGCTATGTTGGTTTTTCAAAGTTCCTGGGGGGGACAGCGGGAACTTTGCAGCAAACTGTATTGGAGTTTTTACAACGACATCCAGGCCTGTTAACCCGATCGTAACAACCCTGGCACAGCTTAAGGCAACCCTTGGCTGGAAGGTAACACCATAAACAAGGCAAAAAGAGGGACATGACACCCATGGCTGACCATCGTGTACAACAGTGAGACTGGCTGCAAGAACACGGGTTGTCAGCACAGTTGTCCTCATCATCGTTAGAACAGTGATAGAAGAGACCTTTCACACAGCACACACAAGTCCCATAGTCAATCACGTTCTGGGCCGAGCAAAGGCACTGCTTGTCGCAGATCCAGTCTGATGGCAGGGGCCTCGGGTAGGTGCACTCCTTACACTTGCACTTGCCGCAGTCCTCACACCTGTAGGCGTGCAGGCCCAAATCTTCCTTGCTCAGTGGCTTAAGCTCACCCGGTTTGAGCTCAGACTTGGGCTGCACTCGGATGATCCCATCGGTAAGTGGCCCCGAGGAGAAAGATGATCCCAACAGTCTCTGTTCAGAGGAGCTGCTGCTGGTACTTGTCCTTGGACTGCTCCTCGACCCTGAGCTGACCGTGCTGATGGACCTGGACAGGGGGGCTCCTCGGGTGGAGGAGTGGACTTGCGAGTGCTGGAGCCTGGGGGGCTGGCGGTGCTCGGGCAAGCCGTGGAGTCTCTCATGTTTGTGCTGAGTGGAGGGGCGAGGAACCGGCTTGAGCCCGGGTCTGGGGACCACAGTGGGCCCCTCGGTGTACTCATTGGTGTTTCGGATGGCTCTGATCTGATCCAAAGACAACACATGTACCTGCTGGGCGAGGGCATCTCTGGGGTCGGGCTCCCCACGCGGCCTGCCACTGTCTCGGGGTGCCTGCAGCAAAGGCTGCGACCCGTTACCACTCTGAGCTCTGGTCTCCATCGGGTCTTGGAAGTGTGGTCACTCCAGCAGGCTTAGAACACATCGGAACTCCTGGAGAAACCAAGAGGAAACAACGGTTTACACTCTAAGATGCTACCCACTCTCCACCCACCTGAGCTGACTCTGTACTTCCCACATCCCTTAGAGACAGGATTTGAAATGGAGTGGCACTGTGGAGGTCTGAGAAGAGGCTTATGATCAATGCGCATACTGAAAAGTCAAAATTATGGCTGGGTACTGACAGTTCTGTAACCCGTGATATGCAGTGACACAAAGCTGATCTTTGTCTGAATCCCTTAAGTAATGATCCAAATAAAGGTACAGTCGGGAAGGTTCAGGTTCAATGTAAAAACAGCAAGAAAGTAACGCTGGCACACAATACTGCTTCTGACAGTTTCAAAAACTGAAATACCTTTTCAAAACTTGCAACTGGCCCAAGTTTGTCACAGTTATTTTTTGCCTGGAACATCAATAAAAGCAGCCTAGAAAAATTCTTTCTTGGTTTGCCTTTACATCAGCCACTTCCGCTATGCTGTAACGCGCTTACATTCTGCAGGATGAATATGACATGCCAAAAAGTACATTTCTCCAAGGTCAGTCATAAACTCTCCGAATTTTCACTATATAGTAACACAAAGTTGTCGGATTAAAAACAAATCACCTCAAATCCTATTCGGCACCAGAAGACATGAAAGGATCTTACAACAAGCAACAAGACAGTAACTTATTTTCAATTTCTTAACAACTTCAGAATCAAACATTCTGCGGCCCGAGAGCCTAGCACACCTTAGAATCTGTAGCTTAAAGGTTGTTCTGTTTTAGAAATAAAATCCGTCAAAGTCCTACTTTTTTCTTTCTTAAAAAGATTAATGGCTGCGGACATAAACCAACTGGTAGTAATAGGAAGTTTTTTTTTTAAACAAATTCAAGTGTCACATTGAAAACCTAGCATTCTGTCAAGTAATCCCCTAAACTGCAGCCTCTTTAGGTTTCAAAACTATCATCCCCATGTCCCAAGCCTACATGAAAATAAAGTAAAATAGGTAAAAGTGGACCTTTACTGAGTCTCAGAGTGTTAGAAAAGAGCTAGAAGAGCGAACAAGGCAGGTGACAAACGCCTCCTAGTTCACAGGGCAGAGGTAGAAACCGGATCTGCTCACCACCAACAGAATGGCAGACAACACAACGCTTCTCTTTGCTTTCACTCCCTTTATCTGCTCTATCTGTGCCCCAACACCGTCCCCAGCAGGTGGGACACAGCCAGAACCCCTGGGGACTTTTCTCCAAGCCGACTGACGCTGTTTAGGGGCCAGGCTGCCCCCCTGCGTACACTCCGGAGCAGGCGGGGGCGCGGGCGCCGCGGAAGGGGACGTGTCATGCCGCGCACGAGCACACTTCCCCGCCTCCCCTCCCCAGCTGAAATTTCCCCCACTCCAGAGAAACCGCCTGCCAGCCCGGAGAGGGAGCCACGCCGCTGTCCCCAACCCCGCGGAGGTCACACAGCCGGGCGTTTTTGCAAAGGTCCCCCGACGTCCCGCACAGGTTTCCAAACCCGAGTCCCCGGGGAAGAAAGCCGACCCCGGGCACAGGTCGCGGACAGAGCTGTACCCCACGCGTGCACAGCGACTCCACGGTGCACCGACCCCAGGAGCACTGCCTGTAATCTGCACACGCCACTCTCCTTTTAGATCACGAAGGAAGAGATTATTTCTTAAGAGTTAATGAAAAAAAAAATTAACTTTTTTCGGAGACCTCCTATACACGCCAAGCATGCAGGACCCAGATTTCTGTGCTGGAAACTTTCCGTACAGATTTCTTTGCAGTGCAAAGCAGCATCATTGGGAAAAAACTCGATTTCTGACAATTCCTGGCCTCCTCCTTCGCACCCCCCCCCGCACCGTCTGCGCTCTCCCAGTTCCTCCCTCCCCTTTGAAACCCCCATTAAGAACAGTGTGTGATCAGACTAAGGATTAAGGGGAAAGGACTTCAGCATTAGGGTGGGGCAAACCGACACAGAAACCGCTTTGTAAAAAATGCACAAGATTAAAAAAGAAAGAAAAACCTGCAACCCAAAAGGAAGGTGGGGGGTGCGAAGCTAGCTTCTTTTTGCTATCTACTTGCAGGCAATGGAAAATGATCGCGACCACTTGATGACTTTCTTCCTGTGCTAGGTCCAAAAAAAAAAAAGTGTGACCTAGACCGACCACGGAGATCGGAAAAAAGAGAAAGCTGCACTTCCGAACCGCAGAGACTAGGCGCCAGGCTGGGCGACGCTCCCACCAGCACCGGGCTAGATTCTGTCCACACCGACAGAGGTGGGGACTCTCTCCACCCCGCACTGTCGCTCTTCCATCCGCGGGGGTCTCAGGTCCCAGGGAGGCGAGCAACGCAGCCCCACGGGCGCCTCCGCCGCAGGTCTGGCTCGCGGAACTTTTGCCTTCCCCAGAGGAGGAACAGGTTAGAAACGCGAGCGCCTGCAAGGGCGACCTAGAAAACAAAGTGTTTGCCCTCCCTCTCCCGCTCTCAGCGCCAAACTCGCGGCCAAGACAGGGCTTGGGGCAGAACCGAGACCAGGCGTCCTCCCGGAGCCCCTCAGAGCGCTGGTGCGCGGGGTCGGGGTCGCCCGGCTGGGGACACTGCACCGAGCGCGCTCAGCAGCCCAGTGCGTGCCCCGGGACAAGGAGATCGCGGCAGCTGGTCCCCGACCCTCGCGGGAAGCCTGAAGGGCTTAGGGAGCCGCGGACCCCCGCGCCCCGCCGGGTGCACCTACTCCATGTTGCCCGCAACGCGCCAGCCCCGGCTCCAGCAGAAGAGCCCGACGCGCCTCACCGTGATCGCGGCTTTGCACCAACCCCTCTCCCTCGGATTCTCTTCTTCCTGCGATGTGCAGATCGAGTCCGGTCCCGATGCAAACTTTTTTCCCTTCTTCCCAAACTCTGCTCCGGTCCAACTTCCGAGCAATCGGAGGAGAAAAACCGAGAGGAAAATTCGGAGCCAAGTCCCCCGCCGCTGAACACTAGGGCTCGGGGCCGGGGACGACGCCCCTTCTAGGAGCGCACGCGGAGTATTTCCTCTTTTTCTCAATGAACAAGAGGCCGAAGCGCCAACAGCGAGTCTCTTTTTCCTGGCAGATGAGCGAATGAGAAAAGAAACGGCCTCACAAAGAGCCTACAGCCAGAGCGCCGGGCGCTGCGGGCCGCTTGCCTCGGAGCGGAGGCGGCGCGGGGGCGCGGGGCCGAGCCCCGGGCAGGCGCGGGGGCCTGGGCGCTGCGCGCTCCGCCGGCCCCGGTCGTCCGCTCGCGCTGCGGCGCGCAGCTCTCGGCGGTGCAGACTGGGCGTTGGGGAGGCGCGGCGGCGAGGCCGAGGCGGGGGCGGGGGGCGCGGGCGGAGGAGGGGGAGGAGGGAGAGGAGGAGGAGGGTCTGGGGCCCCGGCGGGGGGGCGCTGCTGGCCTGCGCCCTCGCCTTTCCGGAGGAGGCAGGGAGCTGTGCGGCGGCCGCGGCAGCAGTAAATGGCGTCATGTGGATCCGAGGCGGAACAGAGCGGTTGTTGTCCCAGAGGATATATCGCATCCGGTCCCAGCTCATTGGCTCCGCGGGGCTACATTCACTCACACTCCAGCGCCCGCCAGCGCTCCGAGCGAGCCGCAGGAGGCATTCAAAAGGGCAACCGCGCCGCCCCGCGCCGCCCCGGCCGGTGCTGCCGCCCTGCCGCCCTGCAGCCCGGCGCCGCCACGCGGGGTCAGTTTATCTAGTTCCAGGGAAGCACTGACCTTAAGGTTTCCCCAGAGGCCATGGGGACGAGCCGCAGGCTCGAGCTGACTTGGGGCGCTTTCTCCTCGCCCCTAGGAAAGGGGACTGACTGCACGTTGGAAAGGGCTCCGGGCCGTGCAGCGTTAGCATTAAAAACCAGCTTACAGGTTTCAAGACTATGCGGAGTCCATTTCTAGTCCACCGCTCCCCTCTTCTGTTCCCCCGGGCGGAGGGGGCGCCGGGAGGAACAGAAAGGGGAGGGAAAGGGGAGCGGGAAGTGAGGTGGGAGGGCTATTGGTTTATTCTTTGTCTACTGGATTAACCCGATTATACACCCGGCACCAGCTCCAACCACCTCCCCCATCGCCGAGCCTCGCACGGGAGGAACGGAATGCAGATTCGGGTTTCAAGTCCCGGCTGCTCTAGCTGGGATTTGCTTTTGATTGTGTCGACTTGTAGCTCTCGGTTTACCAGAACTTTATTTTTATTATTTTAAGGGGAGGGGTAGCTACAGATGGAAGCTTTTGGAAGATTTTTTTTAAACTGTTTTGTTCGACTTGGTAGACAGAAGAAATTCTACAGTGTGAGCCTTTTGCACTAACGCAGTAACACACACACACACGATTACTCAGGACCACAACGCGGACTTCCGAACCTGGGCGCGGGGGTGGGAGGGCGGGCGCTCGCAGCTGCACCGCACAATTCCTCCGTCGTTTAACCGGGAGCGTGGTCCTCGCTTGCCCACTTTGTGTCCTTGAGGGTTTCTCAAGAAGCTCCCGTTGTCCATCTTGAAGGCACACTGCCTTCGCCCACTGAAGACGTGGAGAAAAGCCCTCCGCCCGGCGCCAGCTGTCTCCACGCACCTAGCAGCGCGCCCGCACGGGGGTCACGAGTGGGAAAGTGAACGCACCCCCGCGCTGCCTTCTGTTTAATGATTCACAGAACGCCTGTGCTCCTTAGGGAAGTACCTGCTAATGAGGTCAAAATTCTCGACAGCACCTGCGATCGTGCCCCTTGTCGGGTGGGGGTTCGTAAAACCCGGCGCTAGGAAAACGCGGGCTCGGGGCCTCCAGCTCTAGCCCACGTCCGCTGGCGGCAGCCCGGGCACCAGCTGCCGCCTCCTGAGCGCCCGTCTCCCTGGCCCTGGCGTCTTCCCCGCCTCGCTACGCTCTCGCCCTTCCCTCTCCATGTTTCCCCGGACTCTCCTCCTTCCCTGGCGTCTGGAACTGGGGACGACAGGGGTAGTGGCATGTGCTCTTTCTGGGCGCTGGCCTGCGTCCCTCCACCTCTCGGGTGAGAATGGACGAGGCCACCGCTGCCGGCTCCAGCGCGTCCGGGGCTGCGGGCGCGGGACAGCTGGGCCTCTCCCTCTCCGGCCGCGCGACACGGAGCCAGCCCATTGAGTCTGGCAAACGCAGGCGCAGCTGCGCTGGGGGCCGGGCCGGCCACCAGGGGGCGCCCGCCCGGCGCTGGGCTGAGGCCGCTTTCTTCGGGACGGGACGCGCGCGGGCTGGCAGGGTTGCCTTTCAAAACGTGCATGAGGCTGGCCGGTTTTAAATGAGTGAAAAAGGCATTTATAGTACAGACGCCACGGAAGGTAGCTCTCCCTCACCAGCTCCTCGGACACGTTGCATTTTGAACGCTAAAGGAGGAGCCTCGCGGTGGAAGAACCCCAGCTTTTACCGAGGCGACAAAGCTGGGGTCAAAGCCAGGTTGTGCAAGGCCAGTCGGGAACGAGCTGCTGGGGTCCGGCCAGCGAGTCGCTGGAGCAGAGCAGGTGAAAGAATCTTCTGCTTCCTCAAGGCCCCGCACCCCGCAGCGGCTGCTCGGGAGACGTTTGTGCTCATTGTGTTCCCAGCACCTCAGAAGTTTGCAAAGACCTCGTTAGAAATCAAGCATAAAATGAAATTTACATCACAAAATTCTGGCTGGTTAGGATACCTTATATTTCTGTTGAGTCAATATGGGAGAATCTAGAAATTTATATTTATCTTACATAAAGTAGAATTTTAGTTTATCTGCACTCCCCTTCCTCTCATTCCTGCATCTGCACTTAGCTGGTTGGGAAAGCATTTAACCTGTAATTTAAGAACTAGGTAAATACAAGAACCCCCCCCAACACACACACACTTCTACCCCTATTCTTTATTTAGTGCAGTATTGCTATTTTTGCGACAGCGAAGTGTGTAAAGTTACCATATTGTGCCTCCAGAGTTTACCAAGTTATAATTCAAAAGAGCAACTATGTTTGTGTGTGTGCAGAACATGCATAATGAGATGTTCCAGTACAGCTATTGTAATTGTCCCCACATTGATTCTCAGGATACATTTCAAAATTATACCTGGTATTAATTTTGGAAGATAGGAATCGTGATAGCGTTAGGCAAAACTGCATGAAGCACATTTCTAAATGTGTTGCGGAAAGTTCTAGAAAGGGCACTCAAGCAAGGACAAGTTTTGTCATTTTTTAATGCTGAAAAATGCCAAATCTATGGAAATACCTGTTGAAACAATACTTACCCCTAAGTTTCCAGAACTCACTAAGTAACTTATTTTCCCAATCCCAGCTGTTAAGCAGGACTCTGTCGTACAATTGAGATCTCTCATCTGTGGGCTTATTTTATTTATTTATTTGTGTTTATGCCTTGGTTTTTTAAAAATGAGGCTATGGATAAGTATATGAATTTTGCCTTCTGCAATCTTTGATAGAAGCTTCCAATGGAGACAATGGAGACGTGATTTTTTGCTAGTTTTTGTGTCAGGTAGGTTGTAGTCATATGCTTAGGATTCCATTTGTTAGGTCTAAACTTTGGATTTATATTGCAGTGAGAACATAGCTTTACACAGCCCTCAATCTAATTTCTTTCTGAGATGGAGTAAGCCACTAGACATTACTGGGATCAATCTTAGTTTTGGTAATCTTCCAGATACAATGTATTCTTGAGTTAAAGAATTAATAGGTATTTGGATAGTTTGTTACCACGTGTTTCTTTATGTGTTCACACTTAAAGATGGCGCACAACACAACAGTCTGTGCTGCTTTCTTGGGATAACAATTTGAGGCTTTCAAGAGTTACTTTTCCTTGCCGCCTGGGATACTAACCCTAATTTTTGAAAGGACTCTTCAGAGACCTTCCCAAAGCAAAGGGCTTTACAGTAGTGGACCTTTTGACTTGGCAACCAAGATTGTTGTCATTTCACTTTTTGAATTGCTTTGATTTTCCACATTCTGTTGATATTGCCTCTAGGAGGGAACTGGGAGTGGCTGCAATAAAGATGCAAAGGAATTCAAAATAGACCACTTGAGGTCTTATCTAGATTGCTTGGAGGACTGGAAACAGTTTATCTATGGATCTAAACTTCTTTGCAGATGTCCTTTATCCCTAACCAAACAGGGAGAAACATCTGGGGTTATCCCAGGGTAGGAGGAGTGTCCTGATGGTTGACCTTGAGCTCGATCCTCCTGTAAGTCCAGTGTTTTTCAGAGATCCTGTGGAATCCATCTGTAGTTTCTACTGGTTAATTAAGGAGTTTGCTTGCTAGGTGCTTGCTGTTAGTACCATAATTTATGCAAAGTCAGATGTGGACTAAAATTCCATGTAACCAGGAGGAAACAGAATTTTTCTGCTGGCTAACATGATTTTTCTCATTTTTTCCCCATTTATTTGTCTGTTGAACAAAAACTTCTTCCTTTGTGGGATTGAAATGTGTAGAGGAAAACCTGATCAGTGAAGACACTGCCTTGCTTTGCCTTTCTCTGAATAATAGCCTCATGTTAGTTTTGCTGTTTTTCACATCTGATCCCTTTTGTTCCTGATTCTTTTCAACCCAGTTGCTAAAGTTTCATAGAAATGAAAATCGTGAATTGAAGTTAGTCTTTTGGCTATTACTGGTTGTGCTTTGTAGCAGCAGGAAGATTTTAGCCTTTGAGTAAAGAGGATGTTTTTAGATGTTATACTTCCTGTTATGTGGACACTTGGCCAAAGGGCATAGGAAGTTCAAACTGTTCTCTAAGGAAGATGCAGTAAAACACGTCCCGCCAAAGCTGTTCTTGGAGTTCAGATGCCGCAGTACTGAGGCTACCAGCCAGCTCTGAATCCAAGTTCAGATCAAATCTAAATATGCTCAGCTTAGTAAATGGAGTGTGTTTGCGTACAGATTCAGTTTGTTTATTCATTTGAATCGAAAACGTTTTGACGTTACAGAAAATCGTTTGAAAATATGGAGTTATATAAAATACTTTTTTAATACTCAATACAGTGTGTTGAGTATACAAGTCTAAAGGACAGGCTAAGTGGGTGTGGTGGCACAAGTCTGTAATTTCAGTTCCTTTGGAGGATGAGACAAGAGGGTGGTGAGTTACAGGTTAGTCTGGGCTGTATAACAAGAATTTGTTGAGAGGGAAGGGGAGAGAGGGAGAGAGGAAGAGACTGTGTGGTGGGGAGAGAAAGATAGACACAGGCAAGAGTTTGCAAGACAAGAGTTTGCATCAGGGTTTAGGGTTGTCTTGGACTTTCTTGGTCTGGGGCATGGAATTGAAACAGACACTTTTTTTTTTTGATTGGTTATTTTTTGTGGGGGTGAGGCAGGGTGTCGCTATGAAGTCCAGGCTGGTCTTGAGCATGCAGAGATCCTTCTGTCCCAGCCTCCTACGTGCAGGTGTAAGACACCACACCCAGCCCAAAACAAAGATTCTTGAAGCCTGATGTCTTACACATTCAATAAATTTTGTGTGTTCTTTTTTTGTCTATATCCATATTTTAAAAGTTTCTTCACCATTTCATTTTAAAAAAAAAGTTGCCTGCAATATTAGACAATAAATGCCTTTCAAGGAATGAATGAAATTAAGGAATGTAATTATTTTCAAGTCTTAATTTTGTAACGGCAAATTAACAATTTCTGAATTTCTTACAATAGAATTTAAAAGTCACTCTTCTACACTGGAAGCTACCATTGTGTTTTTGCATAATTTTCAGGAAGTAACTGAAACAGGTTTGGTAAGATCATGAATTTTAATAGGTGATATAGTAAATACTTATTAAGTTAAAAACTGAATCTTTATGGAAATTTTATGTAGTTGGAAAGAAGGTTGTGTGGAACACCTATTCTTAAACCAAACAATAAAGAAACTAGCAAACAGGTTGATGGTGGGTAGGGAATGTAGATTAAAAAAAAGTAAAAATGAAAA
>RJWT010031891.1:0-14269 GCA_004365215.1 Cuniculus paca | reverse complement strand
AAAGCTTCGCCAACACAAAATCTGGAATCACCCATTGTTTGGCATCCCATAGTTTTTATATAGTCTGGAGAATCACAACCTCTGTAAGGTTCAGGATGTGTAGGAGATGTGCCTTTGTTTGGTAAAGTGACATAGTTATTTGTTTGGTAAAGGAGACATAAAAAAGGAAAGCAGAGGGCTGGGGATCTAGCTCAGTGGCCTAAGTGCCTGCCTAGCAAGCACAAGGTTGTGAGTTCAATCCCTGGTGCCAGAAAAAAGAAAAAGAAAAAGGCCTTGTATTTTGAACACAGATGTACTCTCAGGCATGTCTATGTTCAGAAAAAGAAAAGTCTAAAAACAAAGATCTGGAAATTGAGTTTCTTAAAACTCTCAATTTTTGTGTCCCATATAGAGCACCTTCAAGTTGAGATTGAATCTTAGGTTGGATATCATTGGTGTATTGGTTCTTTAATAGTATGTTGTCCCCCACCATTGTGCATTTTCAACTATTGTTCTTTTTTTGTTTTTCTGTGTGTGGGTGTTTTTTTTTTTTTTTTTAGACAAGGTCTTGCTGTGTAGTCTTTGCTGGCCTTGAACTAATTATATAACCTGGGCTTGAACTCACAGCAATTCTCCTGCCTCAGCCTCCCTAGTGCTAGGATTACGGGTGTGAGCCGCCACACCAAGCTTCAACTATTGTTCTTGTTTTACTCCTTCACAGTCTCTGTTTACAATGCTTTCTTCTTCCCCATTGCTTTTATTCTGCTCCTTCTCTGCCTTGTGACTTTCCTTTGTATATCCCCTCAACTTCAGTTTCAATACCTCATTCATTCAATATTCACAAAGCAATTTTTTTATAGCAAGATTCGGAATGACCCAGCTCATTTCTGCTTGTGCAGTAATTTTAAGCCTGTGGCCAGCTCATAGTTTGGCTACCTATAGGTCAGAAGCTTACTTTTGCTCCAGTCAGATTTGATGAAGGTGAGGTCGTCATCAGACTGGTCCTTTTTTTTTTTTTTTTTTTTTGCGACACCGGGCATTGAACTCATGACCTTGCGCTTGCCAGGCAGGCACGTAGGCCGCTGAGCTAGATCCCCGGCCCTTGTCTTTTTGAGACGGTCTCACTATGCCATTCAGGCTGGCCTTGAGCTCAATTTGTAGCCCAGGACGGTCTTGAACTCACAACGATCCTCCAGTCTCAGGCTCCCGAGTGCTGGGATTACAGGCATGAGCCACCACGCCCGGCTTCCTTTTTTTGAAGGTTGTAAATAAGACACAGTGTTTTGTAGAATGCTGCCATATCTTTAGTAACACTGTTTTCCATTCACATTTTTAAAATATGAAGCGTTATATTGTGAACATTTTTTATGATATTAAATATGTTCTGTGTCACTTGCTTGCAACTGTTCCCAATGAACAACACATAGTGTACCTGGTTAGTTTAAAAACAAAACAGCAATGCCTGTATTTCATGCCCAGAAATTATTTGACTGGCATGGAATGTCACCTGGCAGTTGGAATTTTTAAAAGCTCTCCGGATGGTTCTAAATTTTAGACATGTTTGGGAGCCACGATGGCCATTGTAACTATTACCATGTTGATAGTTGCAGAGTATCACTGAATAGATGCATTGTAACTTAATTAATGAGTGGATATATTTTAAGCTGGTTGTTAGTTTTTCATGATTTTAAACACTACTACTGTTACAGGCAGCTGAGTTAGAGATATTATATGCAGTCAGATAGGGCTGGGCCCTTGACTTTGAAGGAGACAGACACCTCCTGCTGTGGGCCACATCTCAAGACAAAAGGCAAAACAAATGCAACCACACCCTAAGTATAGACATCAGGGATCGATGTTCTAAATAGGTCCAGATCACCTTAAGGAAGCCAGGAGTCACCATCCCAATCCCCTACAGGAAGAGCCATTGCTCTGTAAGAATGTGACTCACATTCCCATTTGTCCCTGATGTGGTAAATTTCACCTGAACAATAAATATTATTGATTGACCATAGTTTTGTCCCACCTCATATCCACAGGCCTTGTCTGTTCTCGTTTTCCCCAGCTTGGGTCTCTCTCATCTTTTGGTTTCACTCTATAAAAGTCCCTAGAAAAGACAGAATCTTTGGCAACCCACTTGAGATCCCTTCTGTCTCTCAGACAGAAGCTTTCTTTTGCTCAATAAATATATTCTGCTCATAACCTCTGTTGTTCCTAAAACTCATCCTTCGATTTTAGAGAACACAAACTCGTACTGGACATCTAGTAGGTTGGGAGTTTCAGCCCCCTGTTTCGCTACCAAGAACTTCCTTTCAGTAAAAATTTTCAGCACAACTATGGTTACTTACTTAGGACAAATTCCTACTGTTACAGGCAGCTGAGTTAGTTAGAAATATTATAGGCAGTCAGATAGGGCCAGGCCCTTGAGAAAGTGGACACAGAGGACCAGATGTCTTGTGACCTTGAAGGAGACAGACACCTCCCGCTATAAGCCAGATCTCAAGACAAGGCAAAACAAATACAACCACACCCTAAGGGATTGACATTCTAAATAGGTATGGATATAGGAAGAGTCACTGATCCTTAAGAATGCTCACTTGCTACGTGACTCGCTTCCCTATTCGTCCCTGATTTGGTCAATTTTACCTGAACAATTGATCTTATTGGTTGACCATAGTTCTGTCCCACCTCATGCCCGTTTGCCTTGTGAGTTCCCAGGTTTTCCCCATTTTGGACCCATCTCACCTCGTGGTTTTACTCTATAAAAGTCTCTCAAAAAGCCAGAATCTTTGGCAACTCACTCGGGACCCCTTCTGTCTCTCTTTTGGACAGAAGCTTTCTTTCTCTCAATAAATATATCCTGGGCATAACCTCCTTTGTTCCTAAAATTCATTCTTCGATTTTAGAGAACACGAACTCACGTGGAACATCTAGTAGGTTGGGAGTTTCATTCTCCTATATCACTACTACTGGAATTATTGGATAAAAAGGTATGAATACACCCCAAATTACCTCAAAAAGGTGTCACTAATTTACAATTATACAAACAATGTAAGAATGTGGTGTTTCCCTAGGCTGAGGAGGTAATTCAATGGTAGAATGCTTGCCTCGTGTGTTTGAGCACTGAAAAAAGATTATCTTTTCCTATCGACTATTATTTTTTGATTTGGTAAGTTAAAATAGCATATTTGATTTATATTTTATGTCTTGGATTCCTAGAGAGAATGACTTCTACCCCTTCTTCAGTACATTTTGCCATTTTATTTCTTCTATAAATTATTTATACCTGGCTTTTTTGTTCTTTCTTCTCTGAGATAATCACCTTCTTATTTATTTCTCTGACACATAGTATATGTCCTTTGTTGTGTATCTTTTACATGCATTCAGGATTGTTGCTTGTATTTCATTATGACTTCCCTATGCACAATTTTTAGATAAAGTCAAAGAATTCAAGTTTTGTTGTTTCCAGTTTTTGGTGTTAGTTTCTCCACTTAAAAAAATATTCAAGCCGGGTGTGGTGGCTCACCCCTGTAATCCCAGCACTCAGGAGGCTGAGACAGGCAGATTGTTGTGAGTTCGAGACTAGCCTGGGCTACAAAGTGAGCTCAAGGCCAGGCTGAACGGCATAGTGAGACCCTGTCTCAAAAATACCAGGGCTGGGGATCTAGCTCAGTGGCCTAAGTGCCTGCCTGGCAAACACAAGGTCGTGAGTTCAATCCCTGGTGCCGCAAAAAAAAAAAAAAAAAAAAAGGTGTTCATTATTCATTTCTAATTCTCAAGAAATACTGTTTATCAGGCCTAAAATTTTTAATGGAAAAAAGAAAATTGACAGTTGCAGGATGATCTTTATCACAAATAAATGACATCTAGAACAATGTAACCAGATTGTACTATTGAACTATTAGAGTTGAATCCAAGTCTGACCTGAGGATCAGCCAGAAAACATAAAACCCTACAAAATTTTAACCTCACCAAATGTTTTTACAACATTTCTGCAATTAAAACACTGGAATTGCCCTGGATGTACTGAAGCTCAGGGAAATGATGATGGCAGAATAAAGCCAGATGGTGACCATCTGAGGACCCTCTTGCTGATTTTATTTCATAATTAAATTCTCAAGTATGAAAAGTTTAGGCAGGAGTTGTTCCTCATACTGGTAGCCTGACATTTGTATAGGTAATGTAATCTGTAGATAGAACTCTCAACTTCTGTGGAAAGTTAGCATTAAATTACAGGCTAATGTTACTCTGGAAGAACTGTGTTCATTACAGCATGTATGTGAAGCAACTCAGATATCCTTATAGCTGTCCTTCAGTTTATGATGCTGAACGTATGGTGTGCCAGTCCTATAAGAAAATAGCAAAGATGAGATTGCCTTGTAGTCTCATTTAGACAGTTAATTTTATCTTTGTTTTCGTAAGTCACATTTCATTGTGTTTCTTGATGGTGCAAAACTAATTGGCTCTTATCACAGTTACATTACCTTCACAGGCAGATAAAATTAATGCAAAGAAAAAGATCACTACAATCAGAGGTATCTGGTTAAGGGAGACAGGCTTGCATGAAGTGAATGCACAATTCACGGCAGACTCTGGCAGAATAATAAATCATGACTTTCTCCAGGTTATCATCTTGTGTTCTAGTTCATTATTTTGTATCATTTGTTTTAACCTTGGGTTGTCCCTACTACATCTGCTCTGCTGTGATTAATTCTGCTGATGGAAATAAACTGTCGAAGGGCAACGCAGTGCTGCATGACTAATTAGCCTACCGAATTATGTCCATAAATTAACATTTTGTTTTTATTCATTTAAATAAATCAAGTTGTCCGAGATTATGTTGTGTAGATCACTTTAATATCAATTTATATTTATAATTTTTAACTGTTGTTCAGTTTCTTTTTGGTTACCTAATTAGTAAATTTGTTTCACTTTTCTGAAACTCTCATAGCTAGGTTATTATCTGTGCTCATTGCAGTGAAAGAAAGATTTTTTTTTTTAAGTTAACCTATGTTTTCTACCAGAATCTGTGTTTTAACCTTCCTTTCCTCAGCTTCCTCTTGTTCGCAGTGCAGTTATGGATTCTCTTCATTCTCAGACTGTCTTGCTTATATTAGAAATGGTTATCATTACAAAACTAAATCCTGCTGGGCATGGTGGCACATTACTGTAATCCTAGCATTCGGGAGGCTGAGGCAGGAGGATCATTTCGAGTTCGAGACCAGCCTGAGCTACAAAGTGAGCTGGAGGCCAGTCCAAACTGCATAATGAGACCCTGTCTCAAAAAGCAAAACAAAAAACAAAACAAACAAACAAAAAACTAATCCTGACAAGGACCTCTACCAAAAGAAGAGACTTTTTTTTTGGTAACAGAGATGGAACTCAGGACCTCACACTCGCCAGGCAGGAACTTACACCACTGAGCTAAATCTCTGTCCTTGTCTTTTTGTGAAAGGGTCTCACTATACTGTTTAGGCTGGCCTTCAGCTCACTTTGTAGCCTAGGCTAGTTTTGAACTCGCAACAATCCTCCTGCCTCAGCCTCCCAGTGCTGGGATTACAGGAGTGCGCCACCACGCCCAGCTGAGACCTTTTGTTTTTAGATACCAAAGGCCACTCAACTTTTTATGCTTTCACCTAGAAGAGTAATTAGGACCAAGCAAGTTCTCAATAGACTTTAAAAAAGTCCATTCAAAAATGATATATAATATTAATTATATAACTGACATTATTTCAAAATCATAAAAGAGATGACAAACGTTTCCATATATTCTGCAACATTCAGTTGCTAGCTTTCAAAGATTATCTGAAGAGTGTGAGTCAGTCCGCAACACCGTTTCATCCATCTTACTTTAATAGAAGTTATTCGATCCTTTTTCATAAGAGGTTCACTGCCTTCCCCCTCAGGAGATTGAATAACAGGAGAGAATTTACAAGACCTCAAGTTCATTCCAGAAAGTTCTCTAGTTGGCTGTTCTCCAGCTCTGACAAGCTCCCTGGTCTCAACTGTGCACAGTTTTTTCCAATTCTCCATTCAATAGGAACATTTTGGTAGCTTGATTTAGCAATTGGGAGTATTTATTCCACAGAAATCTGCAAGCACTAAAATCAAGACTTTTGGTTTCTAGAGAGATGTTTATCAAACATTTACCAGAATTCTGTTTACATGAAAGGAACAGGATGCTAGGCATAGCCCTCCTATTGTAGCTGCCCCAATGCAATCTTAGCTTCTTAGTTGCCTTGTAGTAGAAGAATCTTTATAATTACTCCACTCCCTCATCATAGTCCACCATGACTCACCTTTCCTTAGTCTTCTGTCCTGTTTGAAACAAACATCCTAGAAATTTAAAACTGAAATAAATATCCCAGAAAATCTCTCTGAATGAAATCAGGAGACAGTTACTCTTGGGCCTTTAACTCAGCGTGGCTGGGTACATTCTAGTTACCACTTCAGACTGGTCTTCACAGGTCTTGACACCTGCATCTGCTTTATAAAGCTAGAGTCCATCCCTTAGGTCTTCCCTGATACTTAGTGTTGCCAGAAAAACACACCCACGAATGAACCACTGTATGACACAATTGAATCCCTCTTCAGCTTTGTGACCAGTGTACTTTCAATGGCAATAAAAAGTTTGCTTATAGGGTATCTTTTTCCAGAAGTCTCACATTTATTAAAGGTAAGAAAAAAAAATCAGAAGGGTAGGGGAAGAAAAGGCTCTATGGAGTGAGTTCGGGCCAAGGGAAAAAGGAGAAAAAAATTTAAAAATCACCCTACGGTAGGATGGGCTATTGTGAAGAGGCAAGATAGCAAGCACTTCATGCTGCCTGTATCTTTTTAATATTTTCCACACTGGCATCACGTCTAGGTCATCATGTTAAAAACCTGCTCGAGTTTTCAAGAGAAGTCCATGTGCAGAATTTTGGGAACTGTTCTGAGCATGTGTTCCTGATCTTGTCATGCCTCCTTTCCCAGTTAGTTTTAGTCACACCCTATCTTTCCGCCTCAATTCCCGGAGACACATATCACCATTGATACTGTATGGGGTGCTGTCTTCTTTATCTGATTCCTGCTGGAAGGGGCTCTGGATGTTACCTTCTGAGGATCATGTGCTCTCCAACTACCGTGGGGTATTGTGGTTTCCTGGCTGACTGTAATATATGTTGGGGGTGGGAATCAGCTGAGATTCGAAAATCTGAAATCCAAAATGCTCCAAAATCAAAATTTTTTTCAGTACCAGTATGATGCTCCAAGTGGAAAATTCCACACTAGATCCCAGGTAAAGTGTCGTAGTCAAAATACTTTTATACCACAGGGCTAGTTTCCTAACCCTTCCCTAAATGGTAGGTCTAGTCCGTGGCAAAGCCAATGAAGGAATGCCTGATTTACAGTCTGGGAAACAGTACTCACTGTCTATACTACAACCAGAAACTATTTACTGTTGCAAAAGGGAGGCTCCTTTCCATTGCGCTATGCAAGGGAGTTATAGCATCATACAGCATTTGCAATTAAATTAGGGTTAAAAATTAATGGGTTTCCCAGAAAAGAAAGAAACAGAATGATGCGTATAAAAACAGAAGAAGAAAGTCACTAGTTGCATAATAATTAATCTGGGTAAAATGTATTATTTAAAACCATTCAATCACTACCTTATCTTTTCTAATTCTTGCATGGTGCTCATGAGTGTAATCATCTGACTGCATCTCTGAAATAGCATTAGGATTTGGGAAGCATTTTAATAAACACTAACTGAAGCCACTCTGAGGAAAGCATCATTAATCATGTCATCTGATAAAAGATACTGTCAGTGTTATATTTAGACATTTATACTCATACTGAATTCCTGTAAACGATCCTTGTGTGCATCGGGGATTAGGAAAATGTAAGCTTTGTTACTATAAACATATATTTACATATAAATATATTTATACACACATATATATATCTTAAAGTGGAATCTAGTCAGATACATTTGGTCTCCTAGTTGTAGACTCTTTCCAGTACAGTTCAATTTTCACACTGCTGCTGAATGAAGTGCTGTTTCCATCTAATCAGTCAACTACTGAAAAAGTTACGAGGGCTTTCCTCATTGCTTTTTTAAGTAAATAAAATATTCTTAGGTTAGAATGTGAGACATTTAGTTATTGTTGGATTTACCCTTCATTATATAGGATTTATATCAATTTTCAAAAATAAACCAAAGCATAATACTATAACTGATTATTTAGAACTGTATTGTCTATTTAGTCTCTATTCCTATCTTCTGCTGTGATGGTTGGTTGGATTTACAAGTTGCACACCTAATTTCTTCAGCAACAGGCTATCCAGACACATCCTTGACTTTCTATCCAGACCCTGCTTTCCTAGCCATGAATTTCCTAATTTTAGCATCCTTTGCAATCTACCTAGGCTAAGAATCTCTCAAATCAACAAGTGCTGTCCTCTCTTGCTACTTTTATAAGAGACTCCTAAGACCTCCCTCAGCTCTCTGGAATCTGGAGACACAGTAAGAAGACAGCTGACCATTAATCAGGAAGGGATTCACATTAAATACAGAATCTGCCAGCACCTTCATATTGGACTTAATCTGCTAGAATCGTGAGAAATAAATTTCCATTGTTTCAAAGCCATCTAAACTCAGGTAGTTTGTTATAGAAGTCCAAATGGACTAAGACAATCCTCCTCCTTGAAGGACCACAGATCCAGCCTCTAGCCTTGCAGCAAGACTTCATCAGTTTCAGCCCATGGCAACGGCTCGGCCAGCTTCTAGGCTACCTTCAGTGGCTTCTTTACCACTCTTGACAGCTCTACCCTTGGTGTCAATTTCCTTTCTCTCAAAAGCGCATGTATTTGCATCTGAACATCTCTATCGTTCCATTACCACCTGTGGAATCCCAGAAGTCATGTTTCAATCTTACCTTTTATGAGTTCTGGGTTTCATATATTTAAGAAGGATTCCTTGACTGTAAGAGCCTAAAAGTTACTTTACCTTTTCTTCCAATGCTTTCAAATCCACTTTTCATAAGCATTATTTTGGAATTATTTTGTGCATCATTTACAGATGATGTAAAATAATTTTGGTTTCTCAAGCAATATCCAATTTTCCAGCACCATTAACTGATCACTGAGTTACATATATATATATATTTTTTTTTTTAATTTAATGTCATGTTTTTTGGGGGTACCAGGTATTGAATTCACAACCTCACACTTGCCAGGCAGGCACTTGCGCCGCTGAACTATACCCCTGGCTCTTAATGCCACTTTTTGTAAAATTCTTTCTCTCTGTCTCTCTCTCCCCTGTATATGTAGTCTCCTGGAACATACAGACATACACATACGTATCAAGGAAGCAGAAGGTTAAAATCATCAAGATGGTAACATTGATAAGTGACAGACATTAGAAGCTCATCGTAAGTATAACTATGATCTGGACAGAGCTCCAATTATGAAGATAGCAATCAAAAAATGGCAAGAGGCTCATTCCCCACTTCAGAGAACCTGAGTAGACTGCAGGAATGGTTGCCAAGGCAGGATATTAGGAAAGCATCTCCACAGGGACTCTGTGATAGTGATTCTCCTATAGAGTTGATTCGGTTATGTACCTCTTTCCAGTAACAGTCAGTCCCTCCATTAACTAGGGTGCGTATGTACTAATTCCAGTAAGTATACATAGGTCTGTTTCTAAACTCTGCAATATTATGTGTCCAATCCTGCATCAATATCACATTTCACTACTGTAACTTTACATTTTATATATTGTAATAAATTATTTTTTCAAAAAGATCTTGACTTTTTTTGGCTCACTTATTTTTCCAGATGAACTTTAATGAAAAGCTTGTCAAGTTCTCTCTTTAAAAACAAGTCCTGTTAGGATTTCAATTGGGTTTAGATGACTAGATGATTTGAGAACACCATCAGGTTTGTAATCATTTTTCTACCCACATTCATAATGTATTTATTCAACTATTTTTTATATTGTTAAATAAATGTTTTATCATACAAGTTCTACAGTTTTGTCGTTTAGTAGTTGTCATAGTTTTTATTGCTTTAGGCTATGTAAACATTATTTCAATTATGTTTTTAAATTATATTTTGCTTCTATTTAGGAAAGACAATGATTTTATCTTACATTCAGTCACTTGACTGTCACTTTTCTTAGAATTCTGCTAATTTTTGTTGTTAGATTTTTTTCTAGACAATCATATCTGAAAATAAAAGTTTTTCTGCTGCTGCTATAGGCTCTCTCTCTCTGCTCTGTTTCATTGACTTAAAATTTTTATTTTGATAGAAATGTTTTCAATAGTTCATCATTGGATATGTCTTCAAAGGTCTCAAGTAGATTTTACCAGGCCAAGTAAATTGTTTTATTCCTATTTTACTGAGTGTTATTTTTGCCCCCAATATTGTCAAGATGATTATAGTAGAGTTACTTTAATACATATGGTCTACATAAATTCTTAAAATCTTACCAAGACATTCTATGACCTATTATATTTTCAATACTTATATAAACTTCATATATGCTTGTAAATGAGAATTTTTAATTTCTATATTATTTAAAACCTGTATCTTTTATAATGAGTTTGGGCAAAATTTTCCACTAATGATTATAATGATTGTAAATAATCCATTTCTCCTTATATCCTGCAGTTTTTAAAATTTTGATGTTGTTTTATATGCATAGATTCATGATGTTAAACTAGTCATGGTGGGTACATTCCTATAACTGCAGCTCTTTGGGAGGCTGAGGCAGGAGGACTGAGGGTTTGAGGCCATACTGCGGAACACAGACTCCTATCTCAAAAAAAAAAAAAAAAAAGTTCACGATGTTTATAACATACTGGTTAGTTTAATTACCAACACATTTCACCTTTGTTTTAACTGCAAGTATCTTTCCTACTTTGTCCTTGGTATATTTTTTTCTCCATTGATTTATATCCAAGTTTTTGTTTTACATGTTGTTTTTTGTCTTTGTCTTTTTGAGACAGGGTTTCACTACGCAGTTCAGGCTGATCTTGAATTCACTTTGCATCCCTGGCTGGCCTCAAACTCTCAGTGATCCTCCTGCCTCAGCCTCTCAAGTGCTGGGATTATAGGTGTGTGCCACCACACCCAGCTGTTTTTTATTTTATTTTATTTATTTTTATTTTTTATTTTTTATTTTTTTTTTGCGGCACCAGGGATTGAACTCACAACCTTGCACTTGCCAGGCAGGCGCTTAGGCCACTGAGCTAGATCCCTGGCCCTCCCAGCTGTTTTTTAATGTATTATAAACAGTATATTTTGAGATTGTTTCTACTACTCACTATAATAATTTGAGATTAATCTATTTCATTGTAATAGCCCATATTTAATCTTATTATCTGTCATAATCATAACTTCATGAAAATTTTTTCTGCCAGTTTCACTTTTTACAACCATCACTTTTATTTCATATTTTCTTGGTTTTATATATTTATCTTCATTAACTTTAGGTAATACTTTCATGAAAAATATTTGTGAAGGTAAATTTTATAGCCTTTCAAAAAATTTTTAAAATATCTTAGCATTGCCTTTAAATCTGAACGATTGTTTGATTAGTTTCAAATATTATATATATATATATATATATATATTTTAAATACAGTCTTGCTATCTAGTTCAGGCTGGCAGAAATCCTCCTGCTCCAGCTTTCTGAGTTCTGGGGTTACATAGCATTCTCTGCCATGCTTGGCATACTATTCCTTTAGAACTGCAAATAAATCGTTCCATTTGTTTATCATCTAGTAGTTCAAATGAGCAGTTTGATAGCAATATGAATCGTTTCTTATTTTTGTTTTACCCTTTAGAAACTCCTTTATTTCTCTCGAGAGCAGAAAATTTCTCATACGACTGGTGCCTTTTTTCCTTCCACACACATATGCAGATATTCTATTTGTTTCCTTTATGAGAAGTAATAACATCATTTTAAAATATCTCAGGTCATTTGAGAAGCCAACCAAAACAAGGCAGGAAGATGAAAATTAAACGTTTAATCAAAAGGCACTACAATGCTACCTAAAATCTACTACAGTACTATGGTGATATTAGACAAAGGGAGATTAAGCTACAGTGAAAACATCTACTGTGAATATTAATATTCTATAACAGGAAGTTTGCTTTCTAGAAAACGACAGTGCACTACTTGGGCTCAATTGGATATCTGGGTAGGGAAAAGCAAAGATGCTTGGGAGTAAAGCTAAGAAACCAAGATAATTTCCAAATAGATGGTGCTAGATTAGTCATTTTCTCAAGAACCAGTTGTTGCCTCCTCTTATGATCCCAGTGCCTGCTTGAGATGAAAGCTTGTCCTTGTCTTTTTTTTTTTTTTTTTTTTTTTTTTTTTGAGACAGGACTTCACTCTCTATGTAGTCCAGGCTGGCCTTAAACGCACTAGGTACCTTAGGCTAGTCTCCAACTCAGGCAATCCTCTTGCCTCAGTCTCCCGAGGGCTGGGATTGAGGGCATGGACCACCACAGCTGGCCGCCCCTGCATTTTTGTAAATTCAGCAACCACGAGAACTAGTTTTAGGGTTTCCAAGGGTTCTTGCTGAAATGCAGCACAGACCGTGGAGAACCTGTAACACACGGGCTGCTAACTGCTCTCAAATATTTCCACCCAACACAAGGGAAGGTCTGGGCTAACAAAATCATCAAAGAGTCCAGATTACCTAGTCAGGTAATCTGGCCAGATCTCAATCTGCCTTTCCCCAATTTAAGATAAACATCAATGTACCTGATAAGAGGATGTAGAAAGCCACCCTGAAGCAAACTTGGTCTTCTGATGAACTTTTCATGAAATACCAAGGTAAAAATACTGTACCGTGCAAGGTTTATTTTCTTTTACCTTATTTTATTTTAAAAGAGAATAACCTCGTAAGTTATTCTGTTACAAAGGAACATGGCTGAACAGGTAGGAAACAGATTCCCCATTGTGAGTTCTCCGGATGGCTTCCGCAAGAATCATGGAGACGTCGATCACCTGTATTTTGGAGCAGTGCTTCATCTTGTCTTCCTGAGGGATGGTATTGGTGACCACGACTGCTTCAAAGCATGCACTGTCGATGCGGGTAATGGCCGGGCCAGAGAAGATTCCGTGTGTCAAGATCGCATAAATTCTGGTGGCCCCAGCTGAGGCGAGCTTGTCAGCTGCGTGGCAGACTGTTCCACAGGTATCAGCCATGTCATCCACAAGGATGGCCACACGATCCTTCACGTCTCCCACCAGCACCATGCGGTCCACTTCATTGGCCTTCTTCCGTTCTTTATGAATCAAGGCAAAGTCCACATTCAAGCGGTCTGCAATAGAAGTGACTCTTTTGGCTCCGCCAGCGTCGGGCGAGACAACAATGCAGTTTCTCCACTCGGGAATATTCTCCTTTATCCACTTCAGCACAGCCGGCTCTGCGTACAAATTGTCTACCGGGATGTCGAAAAAGCCCTGAATCTGGGAAGCATGCAAGTCCATGGTGATGATGTGATCTGCGCCTGCGATCGACAGCATATTTGCCACGAGCTTAGCAGAGATCGGGGCCCGGCTCTTATCCTTCTTATCCTGCCGCGCGTAGGGGAAGCACGGGATGACCGCGGTCACGCGGCTGGCCGAGGCAATCTTGCAGGCGTTAATCATGATCAAAAGCTCCATGAGCCCGTCGTTGATCTCGCCACACCCACTCTGCACGATGTAGACGTCTTCCCCACGCACGCTCTCGCCGATTTCCACACACGTCTCCCGGTTACTGAATTTCTTAGTCACCACCTTACCCAGCTCCAGGCCCAGGCGGTCGGCAATTTTCTGGGATAAATCCTGGTGGGAGCTGCCGCTGAAGATTTTGATATTCGGCATTTTGGTCAACGACCTCAGGAACTCCTAACCCGGTCACCGCGACTGCCGGCTGCCGGCCAAACTGCAACGGAAGTCAGGCCCCAGACTCTGATGGCTTCCGGTTGTTCCTCGGACGTTACAGGTCTATCCGGCGCGCATGCGCAGTGCTAAAGGTAACCTGGTTCTTTTGAGCCGTTATTCTGGCGAGTTTGTTTTCTGCTTCTGCTTCATACTTCTAAACTAAAGTCAGTGCTTTCTAACCTAGAATCATTACTATTGGTACTATTATTAATGCTCTTATTCATTTCCTAGGGCTTCTTAAACTAGTTTGGATACATAAAAACATAGAATTTCCATAAAGCTCCAAACACACAAGTTTAAAAGGAAGCCGGGCGTGGCGGCTCACGCCTGTAATCCCAGCACTCGGGAGGCTGAGACAGGCGGATC
>RJWT010031890.1:0-14253 GCA_004365215.1 Cuniculus paca | reverse complement strand
CACACCCAGCACCATGCTGATTCAGTTCAGCTGGGTGTTATAAATTGACTGCTAGTTAATCTACTACATGAGGTAATACCTCATTGTAGTTTTAATTTACATTTCTCTGATTATTAACATTGTTAAGCATATTTTCCTATGCCTCCTTGCTGTTTGTATGTCTTCTTTGGGAAACTTTATACTCAGGTCCTTTGTTCATTAATTAGTCAGGTTATTTCATTTAGCTATTGAACTGTGTTCCATATATATTTTAAATATTAACTCATCAGGTTTATCATTTGCAAATATTTTCTCTCATTCCATAGGTTGTCTCTTCACTATATTGTTTCTTTTGTTATGCAAGTTTTTCTTTTGATGCAGTCCCACTTTTTTTTTTTCACTTTTGTAGTTGAGCTTTTGGTGTCGTATCCAAGAAGTCATTGTTGAGGCCAATATCAAGAAGATTAACTCGTATGTTTTCTTCTATGAATTATATCATTTCAGGTCTTATATTTAAACCTTTAATCTATTTCCAGTTAATTCTTATGTATGGTATAAGATAAATGGTCCAATTCACACTTTTTTTAAATTGGTTTTAAAAGAATGGAGGAAGCGCCATGCTGGGACAGGGAGGAGCCAATCAACGAGCCAACTAGCCAGCCTTTCTGATAAGCCCTGTGGACCATGCGGGGCCCAGGAAGAGAAAAGTCGGTGCCTCCTGTGAGCCTAGTGGCACACAGGCTGAGAATCAACAAACCCCTTCACCCCGTAAGCCACCAGCTGGTTTGGAGGTCAGCCTTAGCTGATAGCAAGTGAGGTACAAAAAGCAACTGAACAAGTGTATTGTTTGGTTGAATTTACATGGGGCCAGCAGTCTGAGCATCTACAGGGAGGATAACAGTATGCAATATGGCAAATATGGGGAATTTTTATGTCTTGTTATTGTTCTCACTGTTTTGTTTTGCTCTTTTTAGTTTTTTTGGCTTTACTCAATATTCTGTTTTGATTGGTTTTATTTTTTGTTTTTGTCTGATTTTGCCATACCTGATGGAATGGACAACTACTGCGAAGATAACAAGATATACTATGGTGGCCGTTGTTCTTTTCCTATTAGCCTGCTTTGATGTTCTGTACCAATTTCACTGCTGTGTTTTGATTGATTTTGCTTTGTTGGGTTTTACTATCTTTAAAATAAAAAAAAAAAGAGTGGAGAAAGAAAGGGAGGGAAAAGACATCTCCAACCCCACTTATACACTTTTGAGGCAGGCTTTTGCTAAATTGCCCAGGCCTGGGATCCTCCTGCCTCAGCCTCCCAGAGTGCTGGAATTATACCACCATGCAATGCACCACGATGACCAGCTCAAAGGGGAGCTTCTTAAGCATGGAATTTAGATTTCATCACCACCATGTTTGGAACACTCTAGGCTTTAGGGCCATTCAGGAAAATCTGAGCCCTCACTAGGGCCTGTAGAGCACTGTATGGTCTGGCTTGTATATCAGTTGCCCTGTTTTCTGTGCCCCAGGGTTCAAGACTATACCCAATTCATTCTTTTTATATAGGTATCTAATTTTCCTAACACCATTTATTGCGACAATTCTTTCTCCATTGTGGGTTCTTGGTAAAAAACAAACAAATAAACTAGAGGATAGTATCTGAGTGGGTTTATTTCTGAGTTCTTTAGACTGTTCCATTGGTCTCTGTGTCTGTTAAACCGGCACCATACTGTATTTTTGTTTTGTTTAGTTTTGGTTTTTGGTATTGGGAATTGAACTCACAACATTGTGCTTGCCAGGCAGATGCTGTGCAACTGAGCTATATCCCCAGTATAGAATCCAAACCGTACTGTTTTGATTACAATAACTTTGTAATCAGTGTCTTGTCCCCAGTTTTGTTCTGGCTCAAGATTGCTTTTTCAGGTTCTTTTGTGGTTCCACATGAATTTAAGAGTGCTTTTCTACTTCTGTGAAAGGTGCCACTAGAGTCTTGATAGGAGTTGCATTGAATCTGTAGATAACTTTGAATAGTATGAATATTTTACCAATATTAATTCTTCCATGAGATATCCATTTATCAGTATATTTAATTTATTTCATTATGTCTTAGAGTTTTTGATATAAAGATCTTTCATGTCTTTGGCAAAATTTATCCCTAAGCACTTTATTCTTTTTGATGCTTTTGTAAATGAGATTTTTCCTAATTTTTTTTCAGATAGTTTGTTGTTAGTATATAGAAACACAACTGATTTTTGTGTTTATTTTCCATCCTGCAACTTTACCAAATTTACTCATTAGAATATTAGAACTAATAGATGAATTCAATAAAGTACTAATGGATGAGTTTTTGATGATATTTTTGGGGTTTTCTATATGTATACCACATCATCTGCAAAAAGACAATTTAACATTTTCCTTTCTGTTTTTCTTTGGTTTTCTTGCCTTTTTTTCTTAATTGCCTAATTGCCTTGTGATTAGGACTTTCAGTATTATGCTGTATAAAAATAGTAAGAGTGAGCACTCTTGTCACTGATCTTAGAAGGAAAGCTTTCAACTTCTCACTGGTGAGTATATTAGATGTGAGACTGTCATATACAGCCTTGTTGTGTTGAGATATATTCATTCTCTATGTACTTTGTGATTTTTATCATGAAAAATGTTGGTTTTAACTAAATGCTTTTTATGTATCTACTGTAATCATATGATTTTTATCCTTCATTTTATTAACATGGCATGTTATATTCATTTGTTTGCTTATGGTGAACCATCTTTGTATCATAGAATAAATTCCATTGGATCCTGCTGTATAATCCATTTGATGTACTGCAGAATTTGGTTTGCTAATATTTTGTTGAGGATTTTTGCAGGGGTGTTTATCATGGATAATGGCCGATGACTTTTCCCCTGTTTGATCTTTAAAAAGAACTCCAAATCAGCTTCCAATTGTAAAGATGTTCTCTTCATACACTTTTTAAAAAGTTGCACAGTATTCCATTGTGCATATATCACAGGATATTTAACCACTTCCCTGTGCTTGGACATCTGGTTTCTAAAATTATGATGGTGCAATGAATAAATGTATGCATGTGTACTTTCATTAGTAGAAGTGGGACTGAATTGAAAATGCATATATAATTCTATTATATATTCTAAATTTCCCTGTACAGAAGTTGTATAATTTTACATTCTCACCAGTAATGAACTCTGGAGCTTATTCCCCCTAAAGTCTTACAAATTGAACATACAGTCAAACTTAAATTTACCAATCTGATAAGTAAAACATGTCAATGTAGCATTAATTTTTTCTCTTACAAATAAAACTGATATCCTTTTCATATATTTGTAGATCAATTTCACGTCTTTTGCCATAAACTTCCTCCACTCACCAATGCACCTGCATATTTTCAACATAGCAAACAAAACTATCTTAACTACACAATCAAATAATATTATTCCTTTGCTCAAAGTGATGATGAAAGGATAATCATCAGCTTATTCTGGGACCTTTATATATATGAACTCATTTAGTCCTCATAAACACTAATAATTCAATCCTCTTATTCTCTCTCAGATCTGAATAGATTTAAAGCACAGAGAAGTGAAATAACTTGCTTAGAGTACTGTATTAGTTACTTTTCTCATTACTGGGACAAAATACACCATACCCAAAGTTAAAGGAAAGGTTTATTTCAGCCCATAGTTTGTAGAGGTTTCAGTCCATAGTCAGCTAGCTCCAAAACAGATGCATAGCAGAGGGTCATCGCAGAGGAGAAATGGTCCATGGCAAGCAGGCAGGAGACAAGGAAGCAGTGAGCAGTAGCAGCAAACCTGCCTTCCCTCTCTCCCTTTATATTCTATCCAGGCTATAAGTCTTTTGATTAGTGCCAGTATCCACACCCAGAACTATGCTAATTCCATTCAGTGGACTAATTTAGTGTCACATACCCTTAATCTCAGTATTACACACTTAATCCACATTCACACACCCATGATCCAGCCATCGCTGAAAAGCTCCTCTGATCACATGAGGCTTTGCGAGGACATCTATACATAAGCCATAACAGGCTTGTAAGTGGTAGTGACAGAGTCATATTTCCATAAGTATTCATTCAAGTCGTGGGTTGGAGCTATAGCTCAGTGATAGAGTGCTTTCCTAGCACATGTGAAGCTGCTGTCATCCCTAGGACCTCAAGAAAAAAAAAACCTAAAATTCTTAAAATTACTCATAAGACCATATAATATGCTCTTCTCCCTTACCCAGCTTGCATCTACTTTTTTCTAGCTTGCTTCCTCAACTACAGTCACACAAGCCTCACTTTTTCTCAAGTATCAGATGTTCTAACTATAATGACCTTCTCCTAGATATAGCTAAATTTAATCTGTAAAACCTGACTCAAAAAGCACTTTTTTAGCAAGGCTTACCTAGATTAGGTCACCCTATTTGACATTTTTTCTTTTTTAATAGACTATTTTTAAGAACAGTTTTAGGTTAACAGCACAATTGAGCAGAAAGTACAGAGATTTCCCATATACTCCTTCCCTCACACCCACAGCTTTTCCTGACCATCCATATCCTGTACAGAATGATGCATTTATTATAATTGATTAGCCAACATTATGGCATCATTAAAATCCAAAAGCAATAGTTCACACTCGTGTTCACTTGGTGGGGTACACTTTATGGGCTTTGACAGAAAATGACATGTACCCACCATTATATTATTGAACAGATAGTTCCATCACCCTAAAAATTTTCTACTGCACCCTCATTCATCATTCTCTCCTCATACGTCTGGTAAGCACTGATCTTTTTACTGTTTCCATAGATTTGGTTTTTTCAGAATATCATCTTACTGGAATCATACAGTATGTAGCCTTTTCAGATTGGTTTCTTCTCTTAGTTAGAAGCATTGTAATTTCATGTCTTTTATGGTTTGATAGTATACATTTACTCATTTAGAAATTTTTCAAACAGCCCCCAGAGGCAATCAGCATGCATGAAAATAGTAAAGGACTATATTAATTGGGATTTTCTAGAGAAACAGAATCAATAGAAAATAAAAAGGGGATTAGGTAGGTTTACAGAGTCAGAGGTGGGAGAACCCACAATGGTCATCTGTTGAGAATCCAGCAGCTGCTCTGCCAAGATGGAAGCCATAGAACATGAAGGATGAAGAATGCAGTACCAGCCAAGGTCAAAGACCCAGAAGCTCACTGGAGGGTCACCAGAGCATGTCTGCATCGGAAGACTGAGGAAATTAGAAATGCGGAGACCAATGTCCAAAGGCAATGGCAGCAAAGATGGACCTACTCAGGAAGACTGGAGTTCTTCAAAATGTTCAGTCTGTAGATCAAGTTGTAAAGAACTTCACAATACTGTCCATCCATGAATATGGAACATCTCTCCATTTATTAAGCTTTTTGACTTCTACTAATATTTGTAATTTTCCTCCTATAGATCTTAGGAATATTTGTTAATTCCTGGTTTTTTGAGACAAGGTCTCACTATATAGTGCAGGCTGACCTCAAACTCATGGTGATCCTCCTGCCTCAGCCTCTGAAAAGCTGGGACTACAGGTATCGACTACCACTGCTGACTTATTTTGTTAAATTTATATCCAAGTATTTCATTTAGAGGGAGATGTGTCAATATTAGTATACTTTTTCATTTAAAATTCTAACCGTTGTTTGATGATACATAAGAAAACTGACTTTTGTAGATGAAGCTTGTATCATGCAACTTCATTATAATTGTTTTCATGACATCCTTGCCTTATTCCTAGACTTGGTGGTAAAGCTTCAAGTTTCTAACCATTATGATGCTAACTAAAGGGTTTTTGTAGATGTTATCAAGTTAAGAAAGTTCTATTTCCTAGGAGTTATCATGAACGGGTAACTGAATTTTGACAAATGCTTTTTCTGCTTCTATTGATATGATCATGTATTTTTTTTAACCTGTTGATGTAATGGATTACACTGAGTGAATTTCTAATGTTGAAACGCCTTGCATAGATACTACTTGGTCAAGCTGTATATCTATTATGCACTATTTTATTTGATTTCCCAATATTTTGCTGAGGACTTTTGTATCAATGTTTATGATAGATTTGTGCATTGTTTCTTTTCTTGTAAAGTCTTTGGGTATTTCTGACCCCACATAATGAGGAAATTTTCCCTCTACTTCTGTCTTCTGGAAGAGACTGTAGAGAACTGTCTGTATCAAACACTTTTTTCCTTGTATGTTTGATATAACTCATCAGTGGATCATATTATGTATTCAATTTCTTTAGCATAGACCCCATTTATTTAGTATGAGTTTTGCATAGATGTTATTTTGTATCTTTCAAGGAACTGGTCCATTTTTATTTAGGTTATCAAATTTACAGGCATAGATTTTCATAGTTACTATCCTTTTAATTTCCATGGGAACTGCTTCCCCTGCACCTGGACCTCAGCAGGTGAGGGGAGCATTCATGACCCTTCCCCCACACCAGGACAACCTTGGTAGACCAAGGGAGCCTTGGCCACCTTTCCCCAGCACCTGAAAGACCTCAGCAGTCAATAGGATCATGGGCCACCCTTCCCTGGCACCTGGATGACCTCAGCAACCAAGGGGAGCCTCAGCCACCTTTCCCCCACACCAGAATGACTTCGGTAGCTGAGGGGAGCCTGGGCCACACCTCCCCCACACCTGAAAGACCTCAGCAGGTGAAGGAATCATCAGTTGCCTTTCCCCTGCACTCAGACGACCTTGGCAGCTGAGGGGAGCCTTGGCAATCCTTCCCCTGCACCTGGATGACCTCAGCAGCATACAATCAGTCAGGGACCCATTCAAGCAACTGCAGTACCTTGGTGGGCTGGTGGGAGCCTCAGCAAGCCCTCCCCCCACACAGAGGACCTTGGCTGGTGGGTGACAGTGTAGTGAGTTTCCCCCTTAAGTAGAGGACCTCAGTAGGTCAGCAGGAGCCTCAGCAAACCCTCCCCCAAGCTGTAGGACCTTAGTAAGCTGGCATGAGTGTGGATGAATCCTTCTTCCATATAGAGAACCCTGAGTAGTTTGGCAAGAGCACCCACAAAGCCTGGCCCCACATGGAGGAACCCAAAAGGCCCTACGAGAGCTAAAGTGACACAGTAGGGTTTCAGCTGGGGCACACACTATAGACAGGTGGATCTGGTGGCCTAAAACAGCCTGAAGCCACAGTAACAATAGGAGCTAAGGGCTGGCTTACATCAATACTCCTAGGCTAGTCAGCCTAGGGTGAATATAGGACTCATCTAACAGACCCTGCAGGAGGAATTCAGATGACTGGACCCTCCCCTACACTGCAGGACCCAGCAACAGAGCAAACGTCAGCCACACAGTAGGACCCCAAGACACACATGACAGACAGTTGAGACTAGCAGGATTGAAAACACCAAAATATTAACCCAAGAGATGAAAATAATAAAACAAAAAAGCAAAATGCAATCTCAAACACCCAGTCTATCAGGAACAAGCACAAGGGACATTGAAATAGAGGACATTGGAAGTCATATGATTGAAATTTCTGAAAATATAGCAAGTGAAATAAAGAAACAAATCTACAAGGCTATAGAGAAAATCAGATTAGAAGTACTCTCTCAGGTAAAGAAAGAAATGACAACCTTAATAAAGGAGTTGCTCAGCATAGCTAGAGAAGACATAGATTAAAAAAAAGTACAGGAGCATGGGGAAATGATGGAAACATTGAATGAACAATATAGGAAAGAAATATGCATGAAACAAATTCAGAGATGTCTAGGAAATTAAAAATTCCATTGAAAACTGGTGAAACTGCTTGAATGAAACTGAAGATAGACTTTCAGACTTTGAAGACAGCATCACAGCTAGTGATCATGAAAGGAAAGAACTTTTAAAAAATAACAAGGGTTAATGAAATAACAATTCAACAGCTTTAAGATGATGCAAAGAAAAACAATATAACACTGATAGGTGTCAATGAAAATGCAGTAGTCAATGCAAAGGACACAACAAAACTATTCGCAGAGTAGCAGAAAATTTCCCAAACGTGGGAAAAGAATCTGATATACAGATAAGTGAGGCATACAGACCTCCAAAAAGTCATAACCAAAATAAATCCATATCCAGACATATAATAATCATCATCCCAGAAATTCAGCATAAAAACAGAATACTAAAAGCTATTAGAGAAAAGACATAACTCACCTATCAAGGAAAGCCCATTAGAATCATGGCAGACTTCTCAACACAAACCTCAAGTCAAGATGAGCTTGTAAGGAAGTATTTCAAGGCCTAAGGTTCACTTTCAACCCAGATTGATGTACCCTGCAAAACTTTGTTTCAAAATTAATGGAGAAATAAGATACTTCCATGACAAAGAACAACTAAAGAAATTCATGTCCACAAAACCAACCCTAGAAAGAGTACTGAGAGACACAAAAATGACTACAATTTCCAGAACAACACTGGAAGGAAACCAGCCAGCAGGGCAAGCAATTAAACAAGGGGGAAAAGCAGGGAACCAACAACAGGAAAATAACACAACAAAGTTACACCAATACATATCAGTTATAACCATCAATGTAAATGGCCTCAATTCACCAATTAAAAGAAATAGACAGAATGGATCAAGAAACAGGACCCAACAATGTGCTGTACACAAGAAACACATCTGATTCAAAAGGAAGCTCGTAGACTAAAAGTCAAAGGATGGAAAACAATATTCCATGTGACAGGAACCCAGAAAAAAGCAGGGGTAGCTATTCTGTTTGCAAACAATGTGAACTTCAAACCAAAAATGATCAAAAGAGATAAAGAAGGTCACTACATGCTTGTTAGGGGAAGAACTCAAGAAGAAGAGATAACACTTTGGTGCATAACAATATATGCACCAAATACAAAAGCATTCAACTTTATAAAAAAAATACTAATAGACATGAAAAACCAAATACACAATACCACAATTGTAATGGGGGACCTTAACAATTCATTGTCACAAACAGATAGATCAACTAGACAAAAAGTCAGCACAGAAATAATAACTGAATCAAACCTGTGAACTAATGGACTCACTAGATATTTGCAGAGTGTTCCACCCAACGACATCACAATATACATTCCTCTCAGCTGCACATAGGACTTTCTCTAAAATAGACCATATATTACCCCATAGAGCAAGCTTAAATAAATGGAAAGGGATTGAAATTATCCCATGCATATTATCTGACCATAGTGCACTGAAATTGGAAATTAATAGCACAAGAAACTGCAAAACCTACATAAACACATGGAAATTCACACCCTCCTGAACCAATGGGTTACAGATGAAATTAAAGAAGAAATTAAACAATATCTACAATTCAATAAAATTGCAGGTACAACATACTGAAACCTGTGGGATGCAATGAAAGCAGTCCTAAGAGGGAAATATATAGCAATGAATTGTCACATGACAAAAACAGAATGAGCACAAATAAAGTAATGCTGCACTTCAAGCTTCTATAAAAAGAAGAGCAAGCCAAGCCCAAAGCTCATAGAAGGTAGGAAATTATAACGATTAGAGCAGAAATTAATGCAATAGAGACTAAGAAAACAATACAAAGAATTAATGAATCAAAGAGTAGGTTCTTTGAAAGAATAAACAAAATTGAAAAACCTCCAGCCAACCTTATCAAGAAAGAAAAAACTCAAATTCATGCAATAAGGAATGAAAACGGTGAAATTAATACAGATCCTGTGGAAATTCAGATAGACCTTGAATACCTACTTTGAAACTCTTTACCCACACAGGCTGGAAAACACAGAGGAAATTATAGATTCCTAGAAATGTATGAAATGCCAAAGCTGAATCAAGAAGACATAAAAATTTTGAATAACCCAATAAAATAATTGAAAACTTACCAACAAAGAAAACCCCAGGTCTTGATGGATTAACAGCTGAATTCTACAAGAAATTTAGGTAAGATTTAATGCCAATACTCCTCAAACTCTTTAATGAAATTGAAAGGGAAATAATTCTCCCCAACTCATTCCTGGAGGCAAGTATTACTCTGATACCAAAATAAGAGAAAGACCCAACCAAAAAGGAGAACTATAGGCCAATCTCCCTAATGAGCATTGATGCAAAAATTTTTAATACTAGCAAATAGAATGTAGCAAATCATCAAGATGATTATACATCATGACCAAGTGGGATTTATACCAGGAATACAAGGATGGTTCAACATATGTAAATCAATAACTGTAACACACCACATCAACAGAGCCAAAGACAAAAATCACATCATTATCTCAACACATGCAGAAAAACCTTTTGATGAAGTCCAACACTTGTTCATGATAAAAATCCTACAGAAAATGGGAATAGATGGTATCTACCTGAATCTGATAAAAGCCATCTATGACAAACCAACAGCCAACATCATATTAAATGGACAAAAACTGAAAGCTTTCACTCTAAAATCAGGAACAAGACAAGGATGTCCACTATCACCACTTCTATTCAGTATAGTTCTGCAAATGTTAGCAGACCAAGTAGACAAGAGTGAAATAAAAGGAATGAGGTTAGGAAAAGAAGAAGTTAAATTATCACTATTTGCAGATGACATGATACTCTACATAGAACAACCCAAAAACTCCATCAAGACTAGTAGAGTTAATAAGCAAATTCACCAGTGTAGCTGGATACAAAGTCAACACTCAAAAATCAGTAACGTTCCTATACACAAACAACAAACTCACAGAGAAATTATGGAAACAACACCTTTCATAATAGCATCCAAAAACATGAAATACTTAGGAATTAACCTAACAAAGGGTGTAAAAGACCTACACATTGAAAACCATAGCACTCTAAAAAAGGAGATTGAAGAGGAGGTCAGAAAATGGAAAGATATCCCTTGTTCTTAGATAGGAAGAACCAACATAGTAAAAATGGCCATACTCCCAAAACTGTTATACAGATTCAATGCAACCTTGATCAAAATACCATTAAGATACCTCTCAGATCTAGAGAAAACATTCCTAAAATTCATTTAGAAACAGGAGAGACCTAGAATTGCAAAGGCAAACCTGGGCAACAAAAGCAAGGCAGGAGGCATCACAATCCCTGACTTGAAATTACACTACAAAGCTACTGTGATAAAATTAGCATGGTACTGGCAAAAAAACAAACCTGAGGGTCAATGGAACAAATTAGAAGATGCAGAAACAACTACAAAGACACTCAGCCACCTTATCTTTGACAAAGGGGCTAAACATGTTCACTGGAAGAAAGCCTCTTTAACAAATGGTGCTGGGAAAACTGGCTTTGCACATGCTGAAGACTGAAACTAGACCCATGTCTATCACCATGCACCAAACTAAAGTCAAAATGGATCAAAGATCTAAATATTAAAATAGAAACACTAAATCTACTTGTAGACAACATAGGTACAAATCTTGAAGACATAGGGGTAGGGAAAGAGTTCACGAACAAAATGCAAACCACATGGCAAGTACTTCAGAGAATCAATAACTGGGATCTCGTCTTACTAAAGTTTTTGCACTTCAAAAGAAATCACCAACAGAATGAAAAGAAAGCCCACAGCATGGGAAATAATTTTAGCCAGCTATCCCTCAAAGGACTTATATGTCAAACATATAAAGAATTGAAAAAAATCAGGCCCCCAAAATTCAAAGACCCAATACAAAAATGGGCATCTGAGATGCACACACACTTTTCAGATAAAGAAATACAAATGGCAAACAAATACATGAAGAAATGCTCAACATTACTGGTCATTCAAGAAATGCAAATTAAAACAACATTGAAATTCCATCTCACTCCAGAAAGAATGGCTGCCATGAAGAAATCAACCCATAACAAATGTTGGCAGGGCTGTGGGGAAAAAGGAATGCTTCTCCACTGTTGGTGGGAATGTATACTGGTACAACCACTGTGGACATCAGTGTGGATATTCCTCAAAAAACTAGGATTGGAAGTTCCATTCAATCCAGTTATTCCACTTCTGGGAATTCCCCCAGAAAAACTGAAAACATCATGCCACAGTAATATATGCACACCCATGTTTATAGCAGCACAATTTGTAATAGCTAAATCTTGGAAGCAATCCAAATGCCCATCAGCCACAGAATAGATAAAAAAGATGTAGTATTTTTATACAATGGAATATTATTCAGCTATAAAGAAGGATGACCTTGAGGTTTTTATAGGTAAATGGAGGCAACTTGAAACCATACTCATGTGAAGTAAATAAAATTCACATTTGTAAATATCATATTGTCTCCCTAGTGTAAAAAAAAAAGCTGAAAGAGTAATAAGATCCAAAATGTACAATAGATATTGTGATAATGAAAGGGAAAGAAAGGGCTCAAAGGAAAGAACAATCGGGATAGAGGAAAGGAGAAAATGAAGAAGGAAAAAGATTATATAGGTATACATACATATGTATATATATGTGTATATATATATATATACATATATGATAGATAACTATACTACTAATCTGTTCATCAAAATGAAGTTTGTGCTTTCACTGATTGATCATTTTTTTCATGCCTAAATCTTGTAACACGAACAAGGTAACAATATGCATTATATTAAGTAGAGTTATTTTCCCATTTTTATTTGAAATTCCATATCACTTCTATCCTTTTATGTTTTTCTTTTTTAAATTAAAAAAAATCCATGGGAACTATGGCAATGTCCCTTCTTTCATTCTGATCATGTTCTCTTTCAGTCTGGCTAGTGGCTAATCAGTTTTATTAATCTTTTCAAACAACTGGTTTGTAGGTATTTTAATTTTTCTCTATTGACTTCCTACTTTTGTTTTCTACTCGAATTTTCATTTATTCTGTGTTCTTTTGGATTAAATTTTCTCTTTGTGAAGTTTTTTCTTATTTTTCATATATATATATATATATATATATATATATATATATATTGCTATAAATTTCCCTGAAGTGTTTATACCAAATTACTTTTCATTAGCATTTACCTCAAAATATTTCTCAAATAAATTCAAAATAAGTTGGTCAAATAATAGCCCATTTATTATTTAGAAGTAATTTAATCTCCAATATATTAGAATTTTCCAGCTACCTTTGTTTCTACTTTAATTTCATCATGGTTTGACAGCATACTTTCATGATTTGTGTTCTTTTAAATTAGATGTTTTGGAGCCAGGCATGGTGGCCCACTCCTGTAATCCCAGCACTCGGGAGGCTGAGGTAGGAAGATCATTGCAAGTTCAAGATCAGCCTGCGCTACAAAGTGAGACCAAGGTCAGCCTGAGCTGCATAAGGAGACCCTGTCTCAAAAAGACAAAAAAAAAAAATTGATGTTTTATGGTCCAGAATGGGGTGAATGTTCCATAACTTGAGAACATGTATTCTGCTGTTGGTGAAGTGCTCCACACATATCAATTACATCTAGTTGACTCATGGTATTGTATTCAATTCTGTCCTTTTTCCATCTCTTGATATGTCCATTTTTTAGGGGTTATAGTCCCCAATTTCAATATTGAATGGATCCATTTTCCTTGCAAATACTTTTGCCTTACATATTTTGATAGTCTGCAGTTACCTATATACTAAAGGTATCTTCAAGAACTGACTTTTTTACTATATAATGGCCCTCTTTATCCTTTATAAATTTCCTTGCTGTGAAGTCTGCTTTGTCTGAAATTACTAAAGCTAATCAACTTTAATTAGTGTTAGCATGGCATGTTTTACCATTCCCTATCTGTACAAAGTGATCTTCTTGTAGGCAGTATACAGTTGAGTCTTATTTTTTTATCTATTCTGATAATCCTGGGTTTTTAATTGGCATATTAAGACCATTCATACTTAGATTGTTGATATTGTTGGATTAGTAACCACTGCAATTATTTTCTATTTATCATCTTCTTCGTCTTCCATACTTTTTCTGAGTTCTTTCACTTGAATTGAGCATTTTATGTAGCATTTCTTAATATAAATTTTCCCTTAACTTTTATTAGTGGTTGCCCTAGAATCTGCAATATAGATTTCCATCAACCCCAATTCCCTTACAAATGACATATACCATTTCACGGGTACAACAAGTACTTTACAACAGAATATTTTCAATTCCTCACCCCTCTGTACACTATAATCACTGAGCACACTATAGCTATTACTTTGAGCAAGCTGATATAAAGAAAAATGGTTAATTTCAAATGACACATTAAAATAAAAATTATGCTAACTTATGGTTAGCATGTGATGTTTTGATATATCTATATATACATGGTGTAATG